>JAGWEN010001220.1:0-35562 GCA_018703685.1 Orius laevigatus
AGAGCTATTGGCACTAAGCCTATTGAGTGCATGGAGCTATTGGTACTAAGCTTATTGCCTGAAGCTATCGACACCAAGGCCATGGCTAAGGTGATTGCATGGAGATATTGGCACTAAGGCCATAGCCTCCATAAGCTATATGCACTAGGTCCATTGCCCGCATAGAGCTATTGGCACTAAGCCTATTGAGTGCATGGAGCTATTGGTACTAAGCTTATTGCCTGAAGCTATCGACACCAAGGCCATGGCTAAGGTGATTGCATGGAGATATTGGCACTAAGGCCATAGCCTGCATAAGCTATATGCACTAGGTCCATTGCCCGCATAGAGCTATTGGCACTAAGCCTATTGAGTGCATGGAGCTATTGGTACTAAGCTTATTGCCTGAAGCTATCGACACCAAGGCCATGGCTAAGGTGATTGCATGGAGATATTGGCACTAAGGCCATAGCCTGCATAAGCTGTATGCACTAGGTCCATTGCCCGCATAGAGCTATTGGCACTAAGCCTATTGAGTGCATGGAGCTATTGGTACTAAGCTTATTGCCTGAAGCTATCGACACCAAGGCCATGGCTAAGGTGATTGCATGGAGATATTGGCACTAAGGCCATAGCCTGCATAAGCTATATGCACTAGGTCCATTGCCCGCATAGAGCTATTGGCACTAAGCCTATTGAGTGC
Source organism: Orius laevigatus (assembly GCA_018703685.1). Classification (NCBI taxonomy): domain Eukaryota; kingdom Metazoa; phylum Arthropoda; class Insecta; order Hemiptera; family Anthocoridae; genus Orius; species Orius laevigatus. The sequence continues at coordinate 683 of JAGWEN010001220.1, forward strand.
ATGGAGCTATTGGTACTAAGCTTATTGCCTGAAGCTATCGACACCAAGGCCATGGCTAAGGTGATTGCATGGAGATATTGGCACTAAGGCCATAGCCTGCATAAGCTATATGCACTAGGTCCATTGCCCGCATAGAGCTATTGGCACTAAGCCTATTGAGTGCATGGAGCTATTGGTACTAAGCTTATTGCCTGAAGCTATCGACACCAAGGCCATGGCTAAGGTGATTGCATGGAGATATTGGCACTAAGGCCATAGCCTGCATAAGCTGTATGCACTAGGTCCATTGCCCGCATAGAGCTATTGGCACTAAGCCTATTGAGTGCATGGAGCTATTGGTACTAAGCTTATTGCCTGAAGCTATCGACACCAAGGCCTGCAAAGCTATATGCACTAGGTCTTTTATCAGCATAGAGCTATTGACACTGAGGCTATTGCCAGCAAAGAACTATTGGCACATTTCCTTAGAACTATTGGCGCTAGGGCCATTGCCTGCATAGAGCTGTTGGCACCAATGCCATCGGCAAGGAGCTATTGCACAAGGCCATTGCCTGCATGGGGTTATTGGTACTAAAACTATTGCCAAGGACTTATTGACACTAAGGAATAAGTTCATTTCCATACAACAATTGGCACAAAGGACGTTGCCATAGAACTATTGGCGCTGGGACGATTGCCTGCATAGAGAGCATGCCTACATCTATTGGAACTAAGACCGTCACCATAGGCTATTGGCACTAAGGTCGTTCACTGATGCAATCGCTATTGATGAATTGGCACTAAGGCGATAAAGCTATTGGCAGAGTCCTATAGACATACCACTCTTTTCACCGGACATATCAGGCCACTGGCGTAGAGCACTCTACCCCTGTTAACCGCACATCAGAAACCGTTCGTCTGCTTAAACTGCACTTCAAGTTTCTCCCACGTCCGGACCGTTTTAGGGAGCGGAAAATGCAAATCGTTTTCGCCAAAATGTTCATAAGCGAAGCAATTAGCGAAAAGAAATAAAATTAAAATCGAAACACGTAAGACGACCATTAGTCGAAGAAATGGGTTAAGTCTATAAAAAAAGGACGGTGGGGTAGACTCAAGTTGGGAATGAGAACCGCAATTAACAAGGTGTATTTAGCCATGGGAGAAGAGTGAATAAACCGTCTGTTTATTCAGTGGAACAATCGTTTAGCGGTAGGTAGCCGAAAAGAAATTTTCGACGGCGTGGGCCCCCTCTAATTGTCCAAAAGTCTGTCGGGTAATGCTCGCATCGCATGCCGACTCTCAGGAAACTGTGAAAAAGTCCTCGCCCCGCTAATGCCCCTCCTTGTTAACTCAAAACGCACAAACCTAGAACGATTCCATCATTTTGAAATAAAAATATTTTTTTCCATAAAGAATTCGTTTAAAGACTTTAAAATTGGTAATTCAACGCAAAACTTCAATGACCTCGAAATTATTTTAAGAATGGGTTTCAAGATGCGAAAAACTGAATGAAGCCCTTTTTCCTCAAAAAAATGCCCCAAACCCTTATTACTGGCGTCATTAAGATGATTGCGGTTTTTACCCACCCATTGATACCGAAAATTCCGTTGTCATTTAAGGTCCTTCAACAAAAAAGAACATCTTGCATTAGTCGAGTTACGACATTTTATCCTTTAATTATGGTTTGAAAAAATTGTGACGTTTTTTTCCCCTTGGACATTTATGCAACGTTAAAGGACGAGCTTAACGAGCTAAGGTGGCAAAAAGAGATAGTCACGAGTTGAAGCCAAATTATCACGTGGGCCTCGTTAGGGCCCAACAAGGTCATTTACGAGAAGAACACGTAGAACGAAAAATTACTAAAAATTAAACAAAATCTTCTATAGACAAAGGTTATGTCATAGTAACCTCATACTTATGGCAACCTCCAAATTTTTTAATTTCATCCTCAAAAGTTGTGGAAAGGTGAACATTTTTTGTTGAAGTGCCTCTAGAATATTTTTTTTTCCGATTTACATATAAATTAATAAAAAAAAATGTTGTCCAGATAAGAATACAGGAAAAGGCACAACAGGGCGCCTCGGGCTAATGGCAATTATTCACTCTCTATTTATGAACTTAAGTAATTAATTGGGTACTTAACAAGTACGTTTTTTATTTTCATTTTATTTTATTTTTTTAATCAAGTACGACTTTTGTAATTACCGTAAACTGTCATCTAGGATATTTTATGGCCTGTTTTAATATAGGAAAAAATATATAATTGTTTATTGTTATGTAAAATAATTCACTAAAACGGAAATAATGTTTAAGTAATGTTTTTTTTTCTTCTGTTTCTCAAGCTCAATCAGTATTTAAAATTTTTAACAAAAACAGTTTTGTGACTAATTAAACCTGTCATAATTTCATTTTCGTACAATAGAATTACTCTATTTATATGAAATTCAAGGAAAAACTTAATTATGTCCGGCCTTGTTTTTTGAAAAACGTAGAAAAAAAAGCATAAACGTCGTATAAACTCAAGTTTCCTAAATGCGTTCAAATTTTATTTAACTCTTGTTGTTGTGTAATCCATTTGTCTTAGTGACAATAGCTCTATGCAGGAAATAGGCTTAGTGCCAATAGTTCTATGCAGGCAATAGGCTTGTGCCAATAGTTCTATGCTGGCAATAGGCTTAGTGCCAATAGTTCTATGCTGGCAATAGGCTTAGTGCCAATAGTTCTATGCTGGCAATAGGCTTAGTGCCAATAGTTCTATGCTGGCAATAGGCTTAGTGCCAATAGTTCTATGCTGGCAATAGGCTTAGTGCCAATAGTTCTATGCTGGCAATAGGCTTAGTGCCAATAGTTCTATGCTGGCAATAGGCTTAGTGCCAATAGTTCTATGCTGGCAATAGGCTTAGTGCCAATAGTTCTATGCTGGCAATAGGCTTAGTGCCAATAGTTCTATGCTGGCAATAGGCTTAGTGCCAATAGTTCTATGCTGGCAATAGGCTTAGTGCCAATAGTTCTATGCTGGCAATAGGCTTAGTGCCAATAGTTCTATGCTGGCAATAGGCTTAGTGCCAATAGTTCTATGCTGGCAATAGGCTTAGTGCCAATAGTTCTATGCTGGCAATAGGCTTAGTGCCAATAGTTCTATGCTGGCAATAGGCTTAGTGCCAATAGTTCTATGCTGGCAATAGGCTTAGTGCCAATAGTTCTATGCTGGCAATAGGCTTAGTGCCAATAGTTCTATGCTGGCAATAGGCTTAGTGCCAATAGTTCTATGCTGGCAATAGGCCTAGTGCCAATAGTTCTATGCTGGCAATAGGCTTAGTGCCAATAGTTCTATGTTGGCAATAGGCTTAGTGCCAATAGCTCTATGCTGGCAATAGGCTTAGTGCCAATAGCTCTATGCAGGCAATAGGCTTAGTGCCAATAGCTCTATGCTGGCAATAGGCTTAGTGCCAATAGCTCTATGCAGGCAATAGGCTTAGTGCCAGTAGTTCTATGCTGGCAATAGGCTTAGTACCAATAGCTCTTTGCTGGCGATGGCCCCAGGGCCAATAGCTCTATGCACGCAATGGCCTTAGTGTTAATAGTTCCTTGGCCTGTAATATAGTATAATCTTTTGTTATTACGTTTCTTATCCTTATTTGTAGCTGTTGTTCCTTCTTTTACTCCAATATTATTGAAAGGTTTTTGAATGGGGTGTATACATTTCGGCATAAACCCCACTCGGCCTACTTTCAACATAACCGAATCTGGGCCTAAAAAATTCGTCCGAAATTATGCCGAGTGGGGTTTAGGCCCAAACGACTGAAAATAGAGCAAAATATAAGCCTTTTTTTGTTAATTTAAAAACGTTGGAACAGTCGTTTGGGCCTAAACCCCAGTCGGCATAATTTCAACATAACCGAATCTCGGAATAAAAATTTCGGATTAAATTATGCCGAGTGGGGTTTAGGCTCAAACGACTGAAAATAGAGCAAAAGATAACTTCTTTTTTTTTTAAATTTAAAAACGTTCAGTCGTTTCGGCCTAAACTCCACTCGGCCTACTTTCAACATAACCGATTCTCAGGCGAAAAAAGGGTTAACGACAATGAGATTGGTAAGGGGGGACTCTGGTTCCTCGATGTAGACACTCGTACAGTTTTAACTCGGTGATTCACCAACGGATAGCGCTTAGATGGAATATATTATAGATTTCAACCGAAAAAGGAAAGGGTTAAATTTAATTTGCATATCGTTTATTTTTAATAGCATCATCATCATCAAGCTCAAAAACTTATATTTTGACTCACTGTGGGGCCGCGAAAGCCTGGATTTCGGGCTAATCGAGTGGTTTATGGTATAGAATAACAGGAGTCGAGAGGAGCTCGAAAGGAGATTTCTTTTTTCAAGTTCGCGCTCCTCCTCTCTACCCCGGTGTGTATGGTCTTTGCCCTCATCAATATGGCTCTTATTTTTTGAAAAGCTGAATCTTTCTACCCCCTCCCGGCTACTTTCGTCTTCCTAATTTGCATAGTTTTAACAATATAATTTTACGGTAGTAGAAGATTAAAATAATTGTTCTATGATTTCTAGAGCCATAATTTGGTCATAATTTGATATTAACACTCCTAAAGACCAAATTTTTTATAATTTTTTTTTTCTTTTATATTTTGATTGAGTTTGAGCCCATTTATGGTCAAAAATTCCTCATTTATAGGCGATGTAAACTTAGTTAGAATCAATTTTGCATTTTAGTATATCTTACTTAGAATCGAATAAATTCGATTCGCCCGCGAATGTTTCGATTTTTGAACCTCCCTACTGAAGTTTTATCCTAAATTGATGAATTTATTAGTTTCAGAGAGCTTAATCTTATGTTTTATCGGCATATTATAGAACAAATGATGATGAAATTACTTCTTTGGTGGTTTAAGACAATCCTTTACGGTTTAAATTAAGATTATACTAAAAGTTCGATCGAGAGTGTACGGTCACCCAAGAAATGCTGAGTCTTGACCCATCTTCATCGTAAAGCGAGTATATTAGGACAAAAAAGTTCTAATAAGAAAATAAGTCAATTAATAGCTTCTTATTCAGTTTTCCCTATTTATTTCGATCGATTAGACAAGGAAATAGGTATGTAGTTTAAAGCTGAATTTTTCACTAGAGAAGCGATTGCATTTCAGAAATCCCGGCTTTCGCGGTCTTTTATTATTATGATTAGCAACGACTTATTTTTTGAGATTTTTTAAGTTCAGAACTATCAATTTGAGTTCTAATAAGTATTCTTATTTAAGTATCGTCATTGTATCTTGAATATTTCTCAAAGTAATCAAGATTTTTATGAAAGTTAACGGTATCATTCCTTATCAGTTATCATTTATTAACAGGGTAATACTATTAATTGATCTGTTTCGGCGGATTTTATAATTAATTTAATTAACATTAGAAATCATTAATAATCTAAATTAGCTCCCTTCTACTTGTGGTTTAAAGGAACAACTCCGTGAATTCAAAACGGGGGGCCCCTCCGCGATTTATAATAAAAACGAAAAATAAAGCTTGTATTTAACCCAAGAATCGATGATCATAACAGAATCACCCTATTTTAAGCTCGACCAAATTAATTCATCCCGTGGAATAATTAAATAAATATCATATTTGAGCGAACTTAATTTGAAATAATTGGCGCCAAAATTTTGTTTCCATTAATTCACAATTTGATGGGTTCTTGACGCGGTGTAAGGGCCAAAAACGGGTTTAAAGGCTCCATTATTCTTTATTTGAAAAAATTTGGCCAAAAATAAACTTCTAAAAACTCATTGTTCAATAGAATTAAGTTTTCGAGATCTCCATGTTTCTCGCTCCCCAGTTCACCAAATCGGAAATCGCGTTTTGATTTTTTTAAAAGTCGAATAACTCCAAAACCACGCAGCCCACGCCAACAATCACTAAATACAAAGTTGTAGATTTTTGAATTTTCTACCTAAAAGAACTTAATTAGTATGATCGTTAAACGAACTAGTAACGAATTATTGACGAATCAAGAAACTACGTTTTTTAGGCCAATGACCACGAAATTTAAATTTATAGATCTCTTGATTTGGGGCATAAAATATTATATAAATTTTTTCTTAGTGACTTTTAGTTTCGCTGTAGAACCAAAAAAACCTTGTTGGGTGTATAAAGATGTGTTTTTCGATTTTCAAAAAAAAGAACTTGATTTTTTTTTCTGTGTGACTTTTAGGTAAGAAGTTAGACTATAATAACCGATGTTTTGTCCAGTCTCGCTCAAATTTTTGAGTTGAGAAATTTTATTGGAAAGCTTTTATGTACAGGTATAATAATTAGCGAATTTTAGGTCAAATATACAGAATAGTTTTTTAAAATTCGTATGCAAATGTGGTATCATTTTCATCTTAACACAGTACTCAATGTTATAACTTATAAGAAAAACGGCATGCTAAACTTCATAGTACTGGAAACAATAAAAAAATTGTTATTTAATTAGATGTAACATTATATGGTTAAAAAAAAAAAATATTACAAAATATTCATTAGATCCTGTTTAGCACAGGCGGAGTAATCCCTTCAACATCCTTCAACGAAGGATTAGAACTAATTATTAATAGTCCCATCGTATTGCTCTCGAAAAAACAATAAAATTGATATAAAATAAGTCTAAGATCGGTTAATTATAGCGAAATTAGCGTACGCGAGTTCGATTTGCAAATACAATTTCGACCGACCGGGGTGGTCCCGCCGAAGGAAGGGTGGTGTTGACGGAGGAGAAAATTTCTCGAAGCTCTTAAACGCCTTATGCCATCCTGTTCATATTATACAATTTAACAGAGAAGAGAGCCCACAATTCAGGGTTCCACGGCCCCAATTTTTGACTTGATGATGATGATATAGCTACTAATTAAAATCCTTCGTTCGAGATTCGGTTTTCGAAGCGCGTTCTGTTGTAAGAGAGAAGAAGTAAGTGCAGACGGACGCTCTCTGTTGTCGTAACTCCCAATTAATATAAGTAACGTTCGAAATACGCGGAACGAGGAGGTATAAAGAAAGAGGGGAACAGGCCATCCCCCTCCACTCTATTTCTTTCTCTGTTTTATGCCGAGAGTATGCCGACAAGTTATTAGGCCCATTTGCTTTTAGGCCCAATGGTTTTCAACGTTTTATGAAATAAAACGATCATTTAAGTGATTCGGGCAAGTTTTACGTTTAATTTGGCTCGTTTGTTAATTTATACATTTTTTTTTTCTATTTTCGGATGAGATTCGGTTATGTTGAAAGTATGCCGAGTGGGGTTTAGGCCGAAACGACTGTTCCAACGTTTTTAAATTAACAAAAAAAAGGCTTATTTTTTCTTTATTTTCAGTCGTTTGGGCATAAACACCACTCGGAATAATTTCGGACGAAATATTTATGCCGAGATTAGGTTATGTTGAAAGTAGGCCGAGTGGGGTTTAGGCCCAAACGACTGACCCCTTTGAATGAGGATCATTCATGCTTCTTCAACAATCGCTAACCTTGAACGTTTGTGACAGATGATTATATAATTTTTTTTCTTCTTATTTTCCCTCTTTATGAATTCAAGACGGTTTTTAATTGTTTTTTAATCCGTTCTATAACCTTCTTAACAAATTTCGCTTCTCACAGGCTTCACATCTGTTTCCTGCCCTTTTTTTCCTCGTTCTCAAAAACTGCTGAGATCATGCGATCTGTCGTCTCCGTGTCCACGAATGTTAACCACGTCTTTAGTCATTTCGAAATTTTTTTTCAACGAGTAAAAATTCTAATTGGAGTTTTAGGATTCTTTATCTCGGTAAACGCTGTTTCCGGCGTTCCAGACATTAACTCTGTTACGAAACAAACACCTTTTCCTCTTCACTTTATAAACCCAGGAAAGGTACTCCTTAAACTTTTTGGCTCGAAAGGAGTCCGTTATCAAAAACAATTTTCTGATCTATGAGATAGCCTTGGAAGATGGAATACAAGGGGAAACAATAGAGCAAAATATTCATGGAAATAAGATTTTTTTTGTCTGATAATTTCATTAAAATCAACAAGAGGTAACCACTGAGTAATTAATTTAATTCTTACATGAATTTTTTTTTTTTTTGTATTTTTTTTTAATTTTATTTTTGAGCTAATTTTGAATTTTCCTGCAGTTTTTTTTCCACCCTCAATTAAAACAAACAAATTAGGTGGACACTGTGGCGCCTTTTTCGTACCTGCCGGACATCTGGGGGTAAAAAGCCGGACCGAAAATCGGGAAACTCAATTAAGGACCAAAAGCGCCGAAAGCCCACCTTTTTTTACGAAAATTGACCCGAAAAGGAATAATAGTCCAAATCGCCACCGGAACTTGCTGATTTAAAAAAGGTCAAAAGCTAGAAAAAAAAACATTAATTTTTTACGCTTTTGGTGTTTGAACCTTAAAATTATTTAAATATTTTAAAGCTCTTGTGGTGTAATTAAGTTATCCGGCGATGTGGTTAATGAGCCCAGAAAAAGGCTCTTCCGAATTAATTCGCCCCTAAAGCGGTTACCACTTAACTGCCCACTAATTGGTTATTAAACGGACGGAAAAGAAAAGTCGGATTAGGTTTGCAAATAGACGAGCGGTGACTCGAAAAGGTTAAGACGGACTGTTATAGATGGGATGGGGGGGAGGGGGAATTAGCATACAAAGAGCTGATAATTGCTCGAGTTAGACCGTCCGTGTAACCCTTGATTTGAGATAAAATTTTTAAAGAATTAAGCCCGAGATGCTCAAAACCGGTGTTGGATCAATTAAAGCCAAATTAACACCTTTAGGGCCAAAAATTCATTTTTTCAGTATAGAGGATTCTTAATCCTTTAAATGAGCTGGTCTCGATCGGACCAGTAGCTTAAGGGCGAGAGCCAAAAATTTGTTTACCTAAGTATTTTTTTCTTATACTCTTGCTCCAAAAGGGAGTCCTCTTGCCTCACCCCCCTGTTAACAACCATTTTGGTTATACTGATTTACTGGTCAAATTTTGGAGGAAAATCTTCAATTATTAAATGGTTTTCTAAGAACGGAAAACGTAAAAAAAACGAATAATGAAGGATGATTGCTCAATTATTATTAATGACGATCAAAAGAAGTAATATTCTGACTTTGTGGTGGTTAAGGGTGGGGGAGGTAGGTGAGGGTAGGGGAGGGGGTGATTGTTCGTCTAACCGAGAGTTGATTGACATCCGCGAGGCGCTTTACGTGTCCCTAATTGGAACGAAAATCCCACTTTTCCTAAATAATGTATAAAAAAGGGGCCTTTTATTAATTAGCGTTTTTTCCGGTTTTTTGTCACAGAAGATTCTCTTGTCCGACGTTTCCGGCGAGACTTTTCAACGAAACCGCAAAGAATCATGGGCATTCGGAATAAAAAAGGGACTTTATTGACTCATTTTGTGATTTTAAAATGAAAATGCAACCGCAAAATTGAGGAAACATAGTTGACAAAAAGTCACATCCTGCTCGTTTCAATTTTATGAAAAAAACGTTCATAACAAAGACTCATTGATATCTATAATGGACGGAATCAATTTTGTGGCGAAATAAACGAATCGGAAAGCCATTTTTTGATGATTGTTGATTGGGTCTCTTCAACCCACAAAAGCTGTTGACTCTCGATGTCGGAAATTGAAAAAGGTTAGTGCAGTGGTAGTCCAGTTAATTTAAGCCCGAAAAGGGCAAATAAAAAAAAAAGGTATTTTGTTTATCTTCGGAAATTTGTAGGGGTAGGTCCCCTGATTAACCACAAAAAAGTCCCCTACCGAAACCCGTGAGGAAAAGTGTCCAGAGCTTTTTTAAGGTGATTTTTTTCGTTTTTTCTGCAATATCTCAAAAACCGTTAGTCGTAGGTGAAATAATTTTTAGTACAAAATTAAAGATAATTAAATTTTGTATAATTTTGAGCTAATATGATTTTTTCGTAGGACCAAACGTTTCTGAGCTACGAGGTCGCAAAAAAACCCGGGTTTCTATTTTGACCTCTAAAGGACATAAGACGTCATTTAATCAAAAAAGTGTACTTAATAAAAGTTGTAGAGAATTTAATTACCTTTAAAAACCAACTCTCAAAAAGCAATTAACGATCAATAGGCAGGGGGTGGGGGTAAATTTCAAAAAATTTATGTTTTTGGACGAAATACACTCATTTTCCGTTGTCTATGCAGTTTATAGACGGAAAAACTTATTTTGAGATTTCCTTGCAGTTTTTGCATTTTGCATTTTCTTTACAGTTTTTGGAAGGAGAACCGGTCATTTTTCCTATCTATTGCAGTTTCTGGGAAAAAAAGGAAGAAAAAAAAAACCGAAAAACCGAAAGCCTCCGTGAGGCCGACCCCAATAGCCTGCTTTCCTCCGGAAATCTGCTAAAAGGAAAAAAAAATTATGATTAGCTATTGCAGTTTCTGGACGAAAAAACAGTCATTTTCCGTTGTCTTTGCAGTTTTTGGACGGATAATCGGTCATTTGGTGTTTCATTCGCAGTTTTTGGACGGACAAATGGTCATTTTGCACATTTTGGAAGAAAAACACTCATTTTGAGTTTTCTTTTCAGTTTTTGGACCGATAAATACTCATTTTGCGTTTTATTTGCATTTTTTTCGACGGATTAATACTCTTTTTGTGTTGTCCTTGCAGTTTTTGTACGAAAAAACTGTGACTTTTCGTAGTTTTATGAAGTTTAAATGACCATTTTGTGATTTCTTTGATGTTTTTGGAAGGTCGTTTTGCGTTTTCATTGCAGTTTTTGAACGAAAAAACAGTCATTTTGCGGTTTTTTTGGACGTTTAAACTATCATTTTGTTTTATTTGGTGTTTTTGGAAGGATATCCGGTCATTTTGCGTTTTCATTGCAGTTTATGGACGGAAAAAGACTCATTTTTCGTTGCGTTTGCAGTTTTTGGCCGGATGAATGGTGAGTTTGAGTTGTTATTGCAGTTTTTGGACGGATAAACGGTAACATTTACAGTTTTTGGTCGATTTTTTTATAAGGAGATACGAATTTTTGATCAGGATGGTCACCAGTTTCGGGTTTGAAAAAACTATGAAAGGTCCCCGTGATGGTAAATCACGATTTGATGGGTCCCGTTAATGAAATGGGGAGCTCGAAAAGGGCCCGAGATTGGAGTCATGTTGTCATTAGATTGTCGTGGTCGGAACAATCGTTGGGACGGGCCGGGGGAGGAGAAGTCGGGAGGGAGGAGCCCGCCTCGGTGTCATTACATCTAATGACGTATTCCCGAGTCCCCACTTACACCATTAAAACGCTCATCCTCGAAACAAAATGAAATAGCAATTTATTTTCTACGTTTCCATTACAGTTGTTTACTTGTCCGTACGTTTCAAGGATTTAGGGGTAAGTTTTGTCCACTTTTTGTTCCCGACCCTTTTTCTGTTCTCACGACACCCAGAAATCGCGATTTAATACCATGTTTCGCTCCAATCATTTCGTTTTGTCAAAAAGATACATTTTTTTTGCCTCCTCTCTCACAATTATTGACAATCAAAAATTTTGAGATTTTTATGCCTCCTGGCATTTTACATACACTTCAAGATGACCATTTAACCGTCCGAAAACTGCAAGGAAAACACAAAATGACTGTTTTTCTGTCCATAAAATGCAAAGACAACCAAAAATGACTGGTTTTCCGTCCATAAACTGCAAAGCCAACTAAAAATGACAGTTTTTCCGTCCATAATCTGCAGAGGAAACACAAAATGACCATTTATCCGTCCAAAAACTGGAATGAAATCTCATAATGACCATTTACCCGTCCAAAAACACCGAAAAATGACTGTTTTTCCGGACATGAAATGCAAAGAAAACACAAAACGACCGTTTGTCACTCCAAAAACTGCAATGAATACACAAAATGACCATTTATCCGTCCGAAAACTGCAAAGAAAACACCAAATGACCGTTTGTCCGTCCAAAAACTGCAAAGAAAACACCAAATGACCGTTTGTCCGTCCAAAAACTGCAAAGAAAACACAAAGCGACCGTTTGTCACTCCAAAAACTGCAAAGAATTCACAAAATGACCGTTTATCCGTCCGAAAACTGCAAAGAAAACACCAAATGACCGTTTGTCCGTCCAAAAACTGCAAAGAATACTCAAAATGACCATTTATCCGTCCGAAAACTGCAAAGAAAACACCAAATGACCGTTTGTCCGTCCAAAAACTGCAAAGAATACTCAAAATGACCATTTATCCGTCCGAAAACTGCAAAGAAAACACCAAATGACCGTTTGTCCGTCCAAAAACTGCAAAGAAAACACAAAATGACCGTTTATTACAAAGAAAACGAAAAATGACGAATTGGAGCCTTTAAAATATCGTATTTTAATTTTAAAAGTCCTGGAAGGTCGCGTTTTTCTCTAAAAGGAGCAATTAAAATAGGAAATGTCAAATTAAAAAAGTTGATTAAGCCCATTTCCGTAATTGGCGGATAAATTAATTGGGCGGCCGACAAACGCCTTCCCAAGGAGTTCGCTTCATAATAAAGACCACCTGCTTCGAAACGTAACGTGGAAGCAATTAGTAAACCAAATTAATTTATTTTTAGGCCAATTAATATTTTTCCAGTTTATAAAAAAAATGCCATTTTTTTGGCGAATAACCCTGGGCGATCGGGAGGAGCTATTAGGCGGGAAAAGGGGCGCCACGAAATCACAGAAGGTGGATGACCATTTTACGAGAAAAAGGATCGGTGAAAAAAAGTTCCATTCAAGAAAACCCAAGATGTGAATGGACCTTGAAAAATTCTTTCTTCTCAATTTTATCAATGAATAAGGTTTTTGCTCTAAGGAAACGAAAATTCTTGCTGAAGAGCCCATATCTATAAGAAAAATGGTTAAGATTTTGTGGAAATTGGCGTAATTATAATAAAGAAGGCCCAAAATTAAACAAATTTACCCTTATCTCGCGGAAAAAGGCTTCAAATCGGGATGGAATGGCCTTATCATGACAAAACAGGCCTAAAATGAGACAAATGAGCCTTCAACTCGCAGAAAAAGGGCCGAAATTGTGTTATAATGGCCTTATCACGATGAGAGACACCAAAAACTTTATTAATAAACCTTTAACTTGCACAAAGCGGTTCGAAATTGTGTTAAAATGACCTTATCACGATAGTAGAGGCCCAAAATCAGACAAATGTGCCCTTAGTTGTAGAAAAAGGATCGAAATCGTATTTAAGTGGCCTTAACACGATAAAAGAGGCCCAAAATCAGACAAATTAGCCTTTAACTTGCAGAAAAAGGGCCGAAATTGTGTTTAAGTGGCCTTATCACTATAAAAGAGGCCCAACATCAGACAAATCAGCCTTTAACTTGCAGAAAGCGGCTTGAAATTGTGTTAGAATGACCTTATCGCGATAATAGAGGCCCAAAATCAGACGAATGAGTCCTTAGTTTGTAGGAAAAGGATCGAAATCGTATTTAAGTGGCCTTATCACGATAAAAGAGGCCCAAAATCAGACAAATTAGCCTTTAACCTGCAGAAAGAAGCTCGAAATTGTGTTAAAATGACCTTATCTTGATAGTAGAGGCCCAAAATCAGACAAATGTACCCTTAGTTTGTAGAAAAAGGATCGAAATCGTGTTGGAGTGGCCTTATCACGATAAAAGAGGCCCAAAATCAGACAAATTAGCCTTTAACCTGCAGAAAGAGGCTCGAAATTGTGTTATGACCTTCTCATGATAATAGAGGCCCAAAATCAGACAAATGTACCCTTAGTTTGTAGAAAAAGGATCGAAATCGTGTTGGAGTGGCCTTATCACGATAAAAGAGGCCCAAAATCAGACAAATTAGCCTTTAACCTGCAGAAAGAGGCTCGAAATTGTGTTATGACCTTCTCATGATAATAGAGGCCCAAAATCAGACAAATGTACCCTTAGTTTGTAGAAAAAGGATCGAAATCGTGTTAGAGTGGCCGTATCACGATAAAAGAGGCCCAAAATCAGACAAATTAGCCTTTAACCTGCAGAAAGAGGCTCGAAATGTGTTAGAATGAACTTATCACGTTAACAGGGGCCCAAAATCAGACAAATGAGTCCTTAGTTCGTAGAAAAAGGACCGAAATCGTGTTGGAGTGGCCTTATCACGATAAAAGAGGCCCAAAATCAGACAAATTAGCCTTTAACCTGCAGAAAGAGGCTCAAAAAAAAAAAGCGATTGTTTGGTGGGAAGGAGGAGATAAGAAGGAAAAATAAAGCATTAGGCTTTAAAATATAGGCCAAGCGAGTAATAGTATTATAATGTCCTCCTGTTAGTAAGAAAACGAAAAAGTCGTGCACTTTTCCGGCTAATGAGAACCTCCGCCATTCCCATGATTGCCCTAATTTTAGAAAAAACGTCAGGTCGCTCTTAATTCAACAAAGAAACGGGAATATTTCGGTGTAAAGATGGCGCTGAAATGCAGTGTTAAAGATACGAAATATAAACAAAGTTTTCGAGGAGGGTGGTGTAAATAATAAAATATCCAAAGTGTATTGGTCGGCGGGTGTGAGTGAAGGCGGCGAGGATTGGAAAGTTGCTCAAGTCCCAGGCCATGAATAGGGAATGAGGGTGGCAAAAACCTCCCCCGACCCCTACCCACCTCCCCCTCCCATCCCCAGAAGCCTCTAACCACTCAATCACACCCCCCGCAACCGCCGCCCGCTCGGCCCCTTTTGACACGAGATGTAATTGGTCGCCGGCTCCCCGAAAAGTGTCTCTTATCTAAATTCATCTTGAGGATCAATCATGCACGCTCGACTTAGCCGGAAGAGGAGCGACAAGTGAACCAAGGGAAAAGGGCGACCGAATGGACGTTGCGGATGACCAGAGGCTTTTCACTCCTCTTTCCCTACTTAACTTCCAAAAGTTCAGATTTCAACGCAAGTTCCACATTTAGGGTACAATCCCCTTATATTTTACTTTATCCCCCTCTGAAATCAGGGATCTTCAACATAAATCTAAGCCCAAAAAGGGGAAGAATTTATTGGGGTCGATCACCCTGATTAACCAAAAAAAAGGTCCGAACCGAAACCCGTACCGTTTGGCCTCAGGAGCGGTTTTAAGGTGATTTTTTTCGTTTTTTCGCCAATATCTCGAAAACCTTAGGTCGTAGGCGAAACAATGTTTAGTACAAAATTAAAGCCTATTGAATTTTCTACAATTTTGAGCTTATACAATTTTTTGTAGGAACAAACCTATTTGAGCTACGAGGTGGCCAAAAACCCAGGTTTTTCTATTTTGACCTCTAAAGGAGGGAAGACGTCATCTAATCAAAAAAGTGCACTTAATAAAAGTTGTAGAAAATTTAATTACCTTTTGAAGACACCTCTCAAAAACCGATAAATAATCAAAGGTGGGGTAAACTTAAAAAAAAATTTCATTCAAAAACTGAAATTTCAAAAAAATTTATGAAGACAAAATTGAAGCTTATAACATTTTCTACAAAAATTTATTAAAATTTTTTGTAGGACCACACGTTTCTGAGCTATGAGGCGACAAAAAAGCGGGATTTTCGATTTTTTCCTATGAAAAAAGTCAGATTGAGACCATTCAAACACGATTTTGAGCTAATTTATACGACGATAATGGCACTTAAGCATGATTTATGTCCTTTTCTAATAAGATAAGACCATTTCCACACGATTATGACCCAGAAATCCACGGGATAAGGTCTCTTTAACACGATTTAGGACCCCCTGTGAAATGAGAGACCATTCCAACACGATTTTGAGCCAGTTTAAACGAGATAAGGGCTATTCATCGCCTCATTTAGCAAGATAAGACCATTTCAACACGATTTTGAGCCTGTTCCTACAATATTAGGGTTCTGTTACATGAATTAGGACCTCTCTGGCTAAGATTAGACCATTCAAACTCTATTTTGAGCCAATTTATATGACTACAAGTTCACTTTTTCTCCTCTCCTAATAAGATAAGACCATTTCCACACGATTATGTGCCAGAAATGAATGAAATAATGTCTCTTTAACATGAACATTTTGAGCCAAATTCGATAAAATAAGGCCCCTTGAATATAGTCTTCCACATGCAGGGCTCAAAAACGTGGACAACTTTTGACTTAAAGCGCTTTAAAAACCTCAAGACGACAAAAAATTAGAAGAAGACAATAATAGGGAATAGGAGGCGAAAAAAATGTTCTGTGGTTAATGAATAGAAAAGAAGCCGGGTGGGCTTACCCCTTTTGAGACCTAGAACCCCATAAAAAATGCCGCTTTAATAAAATGTCCTTCTGTCTCCTTTTGATTATTGTCTTTGAGGTCCCTTCTCGAATCCTCCACTGTAATTCTCGGCATCTGTCCCCATCTAATGACCCAGACAAAAATTACATTTTGATATTCTTATAAAGACGCACCTTTTGGGACAATAAAAAAAAAAGTCTCGGGAATTATGAAAAAAAAAATGTTTTAAAGGACTCAAAATGAAATGTAATTGCAGGCTGTCCAACCTGTTATTATTTCCCCTTTTTCGAATTGTGATGCGAGCATGCCCGGGCATATTCTTCCAATTGCCTTCGTAATTCCACCTCTTGTGACATATCAAAAGGTTCAAAAACACTAATAATTGTTACTATTTCCACTTTTCGTTTTTTCTACCTTTCACTGGCATTTAATCTGCACCTAGAAATTATTTTAACCTTTGGATGGTTTTTTTTTTGTCTCTACTCGTATAATCAACTTTTTTTAATCTTCGAATTATAGGAAATGATTTTCAATGGATTCTGGGGATGATGAATCATTTAAATGATTAATTTTTTTGTTTTTATTAAAAGATCCTAACTAAAAAGGTTCTAAATCCTAATATGACAAATAAATTCTAATAATAAATCCTAAATAAAAAGGTCCTAACGACTGCGCCAAATCTGTTTTTATTGCCATAGGAAGCAAAATTCAAAATTTTTGTAAAGCGGATTTCCGGAGGAAAGGAGGCTATTGAGGTGGGTTTCACAGAGGCTTTTGGCTTAGATGTTTTGTTTCCTTTCTTTTTTTAGCGGATTTCCTGAGGAAAGGAGGCTATTGAGGTTGGTCAGAAGCTTATTTTTTTTTAAATGGATTTCCTGAGGAAAGGCTCAGGAAATCCATTTAAAAAAATAGCCTCCTTTCAGGCTATTGAGGTGGGTCTTACTGAGGCTTCTGACTTAGTTTTTTTTTTTTAGCGGATTTCCGGAGGAAAGGAGGCTATTGAGGTTGGTCAGAAGCTTTTATGGATTTCCGGAGGAAATCAGGCTATTGAGGTGGGTCTCACAGAGGCCAATGCCTTTGGGTTCTTTTTTTCTCTTTTTTTTAGCGGATTTCCTGAGGAAAAGAGGCTATTGAGGTGGGTCTCCCAGAGGCCACTTGCTTCCAGTTCTTTTTTCTTTTTTTTAAAGTGGATTTCCTGAAGAAAGGAGGCTATTGAGGTGGGTCTCACGGAGGCTTTTGGCTTAGAGGGTTTTTTCTTCTCTTTTTAGTGGATATCCTGAGGAAAGGAGGCTATTGAGGTTGGTCAGAAGCCTTTTTTAATTATTTTTTCGAGGATTTCTATGGGAAAGCAGGCTATTGAGGTGGGTCTCACAAAGGCCAATGGCTTTGAGTTCTTTTTTCTCTTTTTTTAGCGGATTTCCTGAGGAAAGGAGGCTATTGAAGTTGGCTTAGAGGCTATCAAAACTACATTTAAGACGACATGATAGGTGTTTGTAACGTTTTTTTATGACAACCGAGGGAAATTTTGAACACCTCAAGTGTAATTTTTCCCAAAGTGAAACATGACGTTTTCTGTCGCTTCTGAATTTATTCTCATTTTGATTGACGTGTCTAATTACAATGTATCTTAATCAGCCCGACTTTAATTAGCTGTGAAAACGAATCGCAGGCCTTTTTCTGCACATTTTTTTTTTTCTCCTTTTTTCTTATTTTATTTATCTTTCTTTGTCTTTCCCTCATGCATACCGAACGCGGGAAAATGCATTAGCTGATTTATTAATTTTCACACATGCCGTTTGTAGAAACGAAGAAAAAAAATATCGTGAGGGAACTTTTTTGCGAAATTCTTAAAGATTATAGTTTTTTTTACAGTTGCGTACTCATTTCCTCGGACGTGACAACACGATTAATTTTCTAGAAAACGCGATTTATAGAACTATTCTATTTTATATGAAATTAATACATTTACATATAGAAATTGTTGTGAGAAAGGAATGAAGAAGTTTTGTAGGAAGTTAGATCTGGCACTTCGTTATTTGATTGAAAAGGGGAGTGAGGACTAAGGGATGGGAGGCATTGGGATCCAATTCCAAAGTTGGTTAGTTTATTTAGACTATTGATGAGTTGGATTTCGTCCACTGATAATATTTTTGGAACTTCACAAAAATTGATAGTAGATAGAAAATTATGATGATGATGTGGTAATATAGTGTATTCGGTATCTCCTTATGCATGAGTATGTAAATAAAAAGTGGATTAGTTTTCGAAACAAAAAAACGGGGGGAGGAAAAATGGAAGAAGTTTGAAGTGTTTGCATTTAATTTTCGTTGAATTGCAAATGCTCTGAAGTAAAAAATGTATTTGATCCAAGATAAAAGGAGGTGGGGGATGGTGGGGGATGAAAATGGTGATGGGAGTGTGGGGTTAAAAGGACTTGTTGATGATTTGCATGGTACTTGAAGCGTCTTAGTATGCATAAAAAGTGTAATAACCAATTTACCGGCCGTCGGAGGGAAAAGTTGAGGAAGTTGAAGGGGTTTTAGTTAAATTGAGAAGTCCCCTTGCGCGTCCGGGGTGCAAAAGCGTCTTAATCAAAATGTAAAACCGACCGAGGATGGAAAAGAAGAAGGAAAAGCGAAAAGGGTGGGGGGAGGATTAGCATGAGAGAGAAGATGCGTCAATCGGGTCGAAAGGGGACGCGGGGATTTTCTTCATTTTAGTATGCAAATAAGAGGAAAACCCCTTCGGTGGGGGTACCGAGGATGAGGAAACGTTTCTCCCCGGAGTATGCGTCTGGACCGTTTCCATATCATCTTAAAACCTCCTCCCCACCACTTTCTCACTTTTAAGTCACCGCCCACACTATAAACCATAATCAGGGTGCTCTCAGGATCTCTTTTCTCACAAAATATGCCATCTGAGAACTGATTAATGGTCTATTTATAAATATATAGGTAAAAAAATAATAAAAAAGGGGGGAATCGCGTTTAACCGTTATGATTGTATAGGCTATTGTTTGTTTTAAAGTACGCTTCTGTGGCTGGTGAACTGTGAAGTGAAGCACATGGTTTTTTTATTAAATGATGCCAAGTCACCGCATATGTTCTCAAGGAAAAAAGTCGATCGAGTTTCTATTTTAGCAAATAACAATCCCCGAAGGGTAGGTGCTCCCTGCGAAGGGTTTGAGACGAATATATTAAATTTGATAGCTTTTGAGTATTACTAGAGACATATTATAATAAAGATTTATATACAAATATATGTAGATATAGAGAGCTCACTCTGTAATACTGTGAAAGGAAAGGTTTAGGAACTTGCCACTAGGTTGCTGCACCGAAGAAGATTTATGCAGGGAAGGATCTTTGAAGGAATTGAGGAGAAAAACCATAATCCGAAATCTCACAAAAATTTGGGACTCTACAGACCTGTCCAAAACGTCCTCCTCTCCCCACAGCCTCCTCTTCTCCCGAAACCTCGTCCTCTTCTCCCGCAACCTCCTCCTCTTCTCCCACAACCTCCTCCTCTTCTACAACAATCTCCTCCTCTTCTCCCACAACCTCCACCTCCTCCACAACCTCCTCCTCCTCCACAACCTCCTCTTCCTCCTTCTCCTCCTCCAAAACTCCTCTTCCTCCATCTCCTCCTCCTCCAAACCTCCTCTTCCTCCTTTTCCTCCTCCCCCACAACCTCCACCTCCTCCACAACCTCCTCCTCCCCCACAACCTCCTCCTCCTCCCCCACAACCTCCTCCTCCTCCACAACCTCCTCTTCCTCCTTCTCCTCCTCCAAAACTCCTCTTCCTCCATCTCCTCCTCCTCCAAACCTCCTCTTCCTCCTTTTCCTCCTCCCCCACAACCTCCTCCTCCTCCACAACCTCCTCCTCTCCCACAACCTCCTCCTCCTCTCCCACAACCTCCTCCTCCTCTCCCACAACCTCCTCCTCCTCCTCCTCCTCCTCCTCTTCCACATCCTCCTCCTCCTCCTCCTCTCCCACAACCTCCTCCTTCTCCTCCTCTTCCACATCCTCCTCCTCCTCCTCCTCCTCCTTTCCCACAACCTCCTCCTCCTCCTCCTCCTCTCCCACAACCTCCTCCTCCTCCTCTCCCACAACCTCCTCCTCCTCCTCCTCCTCTCCCACAACCTCCTCCTCCTCCTCCTCCTCTCCCACAACATTCACCTCCTCCACAACCTCCTCGTCCTCTCCCACAACCTCCTCCTCCTTCTCCTCCTCTCCCACAACCTCCTCCTCCTCTCCCACAACCTCCTCCTCCTCCTCCTCTCCCACAACCTCCTCCTCCTCCTCCTCCTCCTCCTCCTCCTCCTCCTCCTCCTCCTCCTCCTCCTCCTCCTCCTCTCCTCCTCCTCCTCCTCCTCCTCCTCCTCCTCCTCCTCCTCCTCCTCCTCCTCCTCCTCCTCCTCCTCCTCCTCCTCCTCCTCCTCCTCCTCCTCCTCCCTCCTCCTCCTCCTCCTCCTCCTCCTCCTCCTCCTCCTCCTCCTCCTCCTCCTCCTCCTCCTCCTCCTCCTCCTCCTCCTCCTCCTCCTCCTCCTCCTCCTCCTCCTCCTCCTCCTCCTCCTCCTCCTCCTCCTCCTCCTCCTCCTCCTCCTCCTCCTCCTCCTCCTCCTCCTCCTCCTCCCCCTCCTCCTCCTCCTCCTCCCCCTCCTCCCCCTCCTCCTCCTCCTCCTCCTCCTCCTCCTCCTCCTCCTCCTCCTCCTCCTCCTCCTCCTCCTCCTCCTCCTCCTCCTCCTCCTCCTCCTCCTCCTCCTCCTCCTCCTCCTCCTCCTCCTCCTCCTCCTCCTCCTCCTCCTCCTCCTCCTCCTCCTCCCCCTCCTCCCCCTCCTCCCCCTCCTCCCCCTCCTCCTTCTCCACATCCTCCTCCTCCTCCTCTTCCACATCCTCCTCCTCCTCTCCACAACCTCCTCCTCCTCCTCTTCCACATCATCCTCCTCCTCCTCTTCCACATCCTCCTCCTCCTCCTCCTCCTCCTCCTCTCCCACAACCTCCTCCTCCTCCTCTTCCACATCCTCCTCCTCTCCCACAACCTCCTCCTCCCCCACAACCTCCTCCTCTCCCACAGCCTGAGGAGTCCCACAGCCTAATAGATAATTCTGCATTTGCATTATTTTATACCCTCAAAAAATTAAATAGCGATTATCTCGAGTTAATAAATTCGTGGATGGTGAATTAGGGCTGGAGTGGGAGGGTTAACAGTGTATTTGTTCGCTAGTGATCCCCCCTTATGTAGATTCTGTGGGTTCGTTGATTACATCTACTTGTGTATAACGCCCATTGTCGCATGGACTCCCCCTTTTGTTCGACTTATCGTCCGCCCTGGAGGTAATTAAATCGGCCCTTAGATCTAAACAACGTTTCCGCCTTTCCAAACATATCATACACCATTGTTAAATATAACATCCATTATCTTACAAAAGAAGTAAATTGTTTTTTTCAAGATTATGTTCCAAAAAAAATCAGATTGCCTTAAAAATGAGTTTGATGACAAGAAAGTCTGGTAAAAAACACAAATCCACTAATAAAATCTGGAAGCTCATCAGTCGCTCGTTTGGGGTTACCACACACGCTTTTAAAATCTGGCAGCAAATTAGCCTGCATATTTTTTGGTAGTTAGCATTTTTTGCTTTTATTGATATTTTCGTCCATAGGAGTGGAAAAAAAAGGTTAACGATCATTTTCTGTCCCATTGCATGTCACTCTTCGCAAATGCCCTCTTTTCTTAATGTCGGGCCCGAAAAGAAAAAGGTATTTTGCCTGTTAGGAATATTATTTTCAAAATGCATGCCACCCTTTTTTTTTCTTTTTTCTTTTGTACATTTCAAAATGGAAGATAAGTATGGAAAATTGTACTAACCGCATTATTCTCGCATCTGTCCTAAGTAAATGAGTTACCCTTTCGTAAAAACCCTCATTATGACACATGTTCGAATTATTGGGCAAATGTAAAAAAAAAAGAGGTCATTCGTCATTGTTAACGTTTGAAAAGATACTTTTTATAGAGAAATGAAGGAAAGTTTTAAAAAAGTTGACCCCCACCGATAAATGTTGATCGTTAATTGATTCTAGATAATTGATTTTAAATGGAAATCGAATTCTCTACAACGTTTACTTAGTACACTTTTAGGTAGATTTCTTTCAGAAAATCTACCTATTGCAATGGGGGCAGTAGTCTCAGAATCAAAAATTTTTGTGATAGGTTTTCATTTCAGACCCCCTGGACCCCAAAACCACCCTCATCTCAAAAGTTTATATATATATATATATATGTATATATATATATATATATTCGCACGATAACTTGAGTAATTTTTACTTGACGACCATGAAATTCGGTATTTAGGGCTTTTAAACTAATAGAATTTATGAGTTCGTTAACGGCTGAAATCGGACCAGCGGTTTTGGTACTTTACTTAGGGCCTAAACTAGGTATCTCCTAAACCGTTCATTCAATCGCTTTCAAACTTAAAAGTGATGTTATGGGGATGGCTAAGAAAGATTTAAAGTTGGTTTGGATCAGCTGGGTGCAATAGAGTTCTAGATTAAGGTAAAAAAGAAAATTTTTGAATTTTTACCGGGAAACAGATGATTTTTTTCTTTCTTCGAATTATAGAAAGTTCTAGATCTAACCATCTGAAAGAAATCTACCTCTTTAGTCCTGCTGCCGCGGGACTCATTTTTTTTGATTAGAAAACGCCTTCCTTGCTTTTTTCCGACTTTTCTAAAATCTGACTTTTTTTGGAAAAACTCAAGAATCCCCCTTTTTTGTCGCCTCGTAGCTCAGAAACCTTCGGTCCTAGAAAAAATCTTAGTAAATCAAATCTGTAGCAAATTTTATAAGCTTTAATTTTGTTCTTATAAAATTTTTTGAAATTTCAACTTTTGAATGAAATTTGTTTTGAAATTTTTTGAAATTTACCCCCACCCCTTCCTTTTTATATTTAATTCCCTTTTGAGAGTTGTTTTCAAAAGTTAATTAAATTCTCTAAAACTTTTATTAAGTACTTTTTTTTATTAGATGACTTCTGCCCTCCTTTAGAGGTCAAAATAGAAAACCCCGTTTTTTTTCCACCTCGTAGCTCAAATACGTTTGGTCCTACAAAAAATTGTATTAACTCAAAATTGTAGAAAATTTAAGAATCTTTAATTTTGTACTAAAAATTATTTCGCCTACGACCTACGGTTTTCGAGATATTTGCAAAAAAAACGAAAAGAATCACCTTAAAAACGCTCCTGACGCCTAAGCGCACGGGCTTCTGTTATGGACTTTTGGTTGGTAACACAATATTTGGTTGGTTTCTTAGGTTTTATAAACTTTTTCAACATTTTGTAAAAGCGATCGTTTTACATGGATTATTGAAAAATTCACGAATATCCAAACTCCTCTTTTTCCATTCCCCAAAATTAATCACCGGGTCATTAGATAAAGCATTTCCCACAAATGTCAAGCAGGAAGCGGGACATCTGTTTTGTCGGAAAACAATTACGCCACCTCGAAACTCTTTTGTCCTCCCCCCTTCCCTTTTTATTGGTTTTTTTACGTCCTTTCCCCTAAAACAAACCAACGAAAATTATAATTCAATTAAAAAACTCTTCTATTCCATGCACGTATCGCCTTTATTGGCTTCGATGTTTCAAAACTAACAAAAAACGTTCGATAAGAATCGACACTTGCCCAAAATTTACATTTCGAGGGTTACAATTGACAGCAGGTGTTGACCAATTATCGATCGTGAGTGGCCTTTTTTTGGAAATCTTGTTAAATTGATCTCATTAAAAAGACGTTTTTAATATTAAAATATCCTGAACACGTCAAGTTTTATCATTAGAAACGAATAGCGGGCTTTGAATATTAATAACTTTTACATAAATTTCTCAACAATCAACGTTTATACTTCAAACACAGTTTATTCGGAATATGAAAAGAGAGGGTTGGGGGGTTTGGAATTCAAATTGGATATTAATAATTCCGCGTGTTTTCTGTCCCTTTAATTTGTCGAGAGGGGGGTGTTGGACTTTTTTCCTCCCGAACGCTCATAATGAGGGCCGAAAAACGAATTTCGAATCGGCTAACGTGTTGCCAACCTTATTTTCCAGCAAAATTATTATAATTTTTTTAGGTAGATTTCTTTCAGAAAATCTACCTATTGCAATGGGGGCAGTAGTCTCAGAATCAAAAATTTTTGTTACAGGTTTTCATTTCAGACCCCCTGGACCCCCAAACCACCCTCAACTCAAAAGTTTATATATATATATATGTATGTATATATGTATATATGTATATATTCGCACGATAACTTGAGTAATTTTTACTTGACGACCATGAAATTCGGTATTTAGAGCTTTTAAACTAATAGAATTTATGAGTTCGTTAACGGCTGAAATCGGACCAGCGGTTTTGGTACTTTACTTAGGGCCTAAACTGTGTATTTCCTAAACCGTTCATCCAATTGCTTTCAAATTTAAAAGTGACGTTGTGGGGTTGGCTAAGTAAGATATAAAGTTGGTTTGGATCAGCTGGGTGCAATAGATTTGATTCTAGGTAAAAAAGAAAATTTTTGAATTTTTACCGGGAAACAGATGATTTTTTTTCTTCTTCGAATTACATATTATAGAAAGTTCTAGATTAACCATCTGAAAGAAATCTACCTCTTTAGTCCTGCTGCCGCGGGACTCATTTTAAACACTTTTTAGGGTGATTTTGATGCTTTTTCGACTATAAAAGATCCTTTTCAGCCTGATTTTGACCATTTTTGGCCCCCAAAAAACAACTCTTTTTAGCCATTTTGAATCTTTTTCGTCAAGTATAGACCCATTTCAGCCATATTTTGACCCTTTGTAGACAAGAAAAGGAAATTTTCTGCCTAAATTTGAACCTTTTTCGACAAAAAATGATCCTTTCCAGCCAAAATTTTGACCCTTTTTGGCAGAAAACAATTTTTTTTTCAAGTTTGTTAACTTAAATGTTCGATAGAGATGAAAGTGCATCTGCTCCTTTTAACGAAAAACCACCTGCCCTCGTTTGTACTCTAATATTTATATAATATTAACATAATTACTCACTAAACTTTATCGATAAAAAAACCCTTTTAGTCGTTTAAAGCCGCTTTACTTTAATGGTATCTGGATTAACCCGTTATCGCACATCAAAGAGGGAAAAAAAAAAAGAAAATTTTAACAGAAAATCGTGTGAGAAACCGAAGGTTAAGAATTCGTTCTGAAAAGATACGAGAAATTGAGAGTTTCCTCATGGGAATTTTCTGAGACGTTCGACTTCCCCTCTTCGAAATCAAATCAACATTTTTATTGGACATTTTAGAAGCCTATCGCGGGATAAAGTTCCCTCCAACT
This sequence comes from Orius laevigatus, assembly GCA_018703685.1. Taxonomy (NCBI): domain Eukaryota; kingdom Metazoa; phylum Arthropoda; class Insecta; order Hemiptera; family Anthocoridae; genus Orius; species Orius laevigatus. Next base: position 26,242 of record JAGWEN010001220.1, read on the forward strand.
TGTATGCTACCATTAAATCAGGATTGGTAGCTTCTTGTTTTATTTTATTTTTAGTCGTTTTCTGACTAATTTTGTACTCTTTTTACAAGTTTTATCCCGTTTTTTAGTCCAGGTTTTATATCTAGTCCACTTCATTCGGCTTCATACTTTTCCCTAACTGTTTTGCTTTGTTTAATACCTTCTCTTAACTGTTTGGTCGTATTTTAACCCTTTTATTAACTGTTTCGTCCTGTTTTAACCCTTTTATTAACTGTTTCGTCCTGGTTTAACCCTTTTATTAACTGTTTCAACCCTTTTATTAACTTTTCGTCCTGTTTTAACCCTTTTATTAACTTTTCGTCCTGTTTTAACCCTTTTATTAACTGTTTCGTCCTGTTTTAACCCTTTTATTAACTGTTTCGTCCTGTTTTAACCCTTTTTTTATTAACTGTTTCGTCCTGTTTTAACCCTTTTTTATTAACTGTTTCGTCCTGTTTTAACCCTTTTTTATTAACTGTTTCGTCCTGTTTTAACCCTTTTTTATTAACTGTTTCGTCCTGTTTTAACCCTTTTTTATTAACTGTTTCGTCCTGTTTTAACCCTTTTTTATTAACTGTTTCGTCCTGTTTTAACCCTTTTTTTATCAACTGTTTCGTCCTGTTTTAACCCTTTTTTATTAACTGTTTCGTCCTGTTTTAACCCTTTTTTATTAACTGTTTCGTACTGTTTTAACCCTTTTTTATTAACTGTTTCGTCCTGTTTTAACCCTTTTTTATTAACTGTTTCGTCCTGTTTTAACCCTTTTTTATTAACTGTTTCGTCCTGTTTTAACCCTTTTATTAACTGTTTCGTCCTGTTTTAACCCTTTTATTAACTGTTTCGTCCTGTTTTAACCCTTTTTTATTAACTGTTTCGTCCTGTTTTAACCCTTTTTTATTAACTGTTTCGTCCTGTTTTAACCCTTTTTTATTAACTGTTTCGTCCTGTTTTAACCCTTTTATTAACCGTTTCGTCCTGTTTTAACCCTTTTATTAACCGTTTCGTCCTTTTTTATAAATTTTCTTAACTGTCTCTTCCTGTTTTATCCCTTTTATTAACTGTTTCGTCCTGTTTTAACCCTTTTTTATTAACTGTTTCGTCCTGTTTTAACCCTTTTATTAACTGTTTCGTCCTGTTTTAACCCTTTTTATTACTTTTCGTCCTGTTTTAACCCTTTTTATTAACTTTTCGTCCTGTTTTAACCTTTTATTAACTGTTTTCGTCCTGTTTTAACCCTTTTATTAACTGTTTCGTCCTGTTTTAACCCTTTTTTTAACTGTTTCGTCCTGTTTAACCCTTTGTATTAACTGTTTCGTCCTGTTTTAACCCTTTTTTATTAACTGTTTCGTCCTGTTTTACCCTTTTTTATTAACTGTTTCGTCCTGTTTTAACCCTTTTTTATTAACTGTTTCGTCCTGTTTAACCCTTTTTTATTAACTGTTTCGTCCTGTTTAACCTTTTTTATTAACTGTTTCGTCTGTTTTAACCCTTTTTTATAACTGTTTCGTCCTGTTTTAACCCTTTTTTATAACTGTTTCGTACTGTTTTAACCCTTTTTAATTAACTGTTTCGTCCTGTTTTAACCCTTTTTTATAACTGTTTCGTCCTGTTTTAACCCTTTTTTATTAACTGTTTCGTCCTGTTTTAACCCTTTTATTAACTGTTTCGTCCTGTTTTAACCCTTTTATTAACCGTTTCGTCCTGTTTTAACCCTTTTATTAACCGTTTCGTCCTTTTTTATAAATTTTCTTAACTGTTTCGTCCTGTTTTTAACCCTTTTTTATTAACTGTTTCGTCCTGTTTAACCCTTTTTTATTAACTGTTTCGTCCTGTTTTAACCCTTTTTATTAACTGTTTCGTCCTGTTTTAACCCTTTTTATTAACTGTTTCGTCCTGTTTTAACCCTTTTTTATTAACTGTTTCGTCCTGTTTTAACCCTTTTTTATTAACTGTTTCGTCCTGTTTTAACCCTTTTATTAACTGTTTCGTCCTGTTTTAACCCTTTTATTAACTGTTTCGTCCTGTTTTAACCCTTTTATTAACTGTTTCGTCCTGTTTTAACCCTTTTATTAACTGTTTCGTCCTGTTTTAACCCTTTTATTAACCGTTTCGTCCTGTTTTATAAATTTTCTTGACTGTCTCTTCCTGTTTTATCCCTTTTATTAACTGTTTCGCCCATATTTCATCTTGTAACCTTTTAAATCTGTTTTTCACATTTTAAAATTGTTTTTTGCCCTTTTTACTTGTATCTCAAGTGAAAAATAACATTCCCATAATTAGTTTTCACCATTATTTTTAAATAAAATTAAGGCAGACATGTTAAGTTGCATGTTTGCGACAATTTCATTCAAAAGTACCTATTTATTACAATAATAACGGTAAAAATGGCCAATTCGTGCAGGTAAAATGTCCTTTTCTGTAGCATCTGCGGTCCCGATACAATAAAACATGCATTTATGTCAATTTGAATCATCCGAGACGAGGAAATTATTGAATTCGTAATTTCGAAGACGTATTTTCGAATTGAAAATAATTAGTGAGGGTCTGTGCCTGGTTCCTTAGGACGAATAGCCTTCACGGTTCGTTCCGACCTTTTGTACCTTTCGCCCTCCTAATTTCTGATTTCGAACTCCCATTGTAATTTTAACATTTTCCAATTATTTATCATCTATTAATGACAAAATCGTTAAATTGATAAATTGCGTACGTATTGAAAAGTAACGAGCGCATTTGTTATCTCACGTCAACCTTAATCGCCCTGTTTGGAATTAAACATCCCCTTTTCTTATTTTCGAATGAAAGGAATGGGGGTGGAAGGAAAAAAATCAAATTAACTCTTCAACAATAAAATATTGGCCTTCCTTTCACAAGAATAAAAATGATTTTGCGTCACGATCCACCGTAAAGTGGACCTATAGAACACACAGAACGAATTGAAAAAAGTGATTCTTGCACGCTTCTATTTTTCAAACTAAATAATACCTTATTGTTCGAGGAAAACATTAAATTTGCCCTTTAAGAAAATAACGTAAAAAATGATAAATCGTTGATTCGTAAAATGAAAGTTTTCCTCTTTCTTTAATTTTTCGGAACTAATTTCGACTATTTTTCGTCGACTTTTTCCTTCTAGCAGTTGAATTCGAGGAAATAAAAAAAATAAAAACAGCTATAAAGGGATAAAATGAGATAAAACAGTAAATAAAAAGGGATAAAACAGGGGAAAAAGGGATAAAACGAGAATAAAAAGGGATAAAACGAGAAATAAAGGGATAAAACGAGATAACACAGGAAAAAAGGGATAAAACGACAAAAAAAAAGGGATAAAACAGGAAAAAAGGGATAAAACAGTAAATAAAAAAGGGATAAAACGAGATTAAACAAGGGAAAAAGGGATAAAACGAGATAAAACAGAAAAAAAAGGATAAAACAGGGGAAAAAGGGATAAAACGAGAATAAAAAGGGATAAAACGAGAAAGAAAGGGATAAAACGACAAAAAAAGGGATAAAGCGACAAAAAAAAAGGGATAAAACGACAAAAAAAGGGATAAAACGACAAAAAAAAAGGGATAAAACAGGAAAAAAGGGATAAAACAGTAAATAAAAAAGGGATAAAACGAGATTAAACAAGGGGAAAAGGGATAAAACGAGATAAAACAGAAAAAAAAAAGGATAAAACGAGATTAAACAGGGGAAAAAGGGATAAAACGAGATAAAACCTTAACAACGGTCCGATCTGTTCTAGTCTTGTAGTTATGGAAGTCCCCCCAAAACAGGGACTTTCCCAAAAAGTGAATTCTCTCCACACCTCTCCATTGGGTGAGCGGAACACTGCCACGTTCCTTTCCCCAACCTCCTAAGGCCCTACCGTAGCAAGCGAGTATGTCACAAACATACAAACTCTTTGGACCAACTGACATACGAACAAATTAGTATGAAAAAATAAGTTTTATTGGTCCTAACGAGCAGTTTGGGTGACGTTAATGGGTTATCGTGTCGTGCGTTTGCGGGTGGACGCCTGCAAAGCGAAGGACGGTTGAGTGAGAGGGTCATGTGTTCCCACTAATTTGACCAAAGGTTTCTTCAACATCCTGCCGAATTACGTTGACCCTCCGTTGACCGCAATGTTTTCCCATTACCGTCTAAAAACGAGAATTTAAAAATTTTCAGAATCAGTCACTTTTTTTTCCTCAACTGGGGGGTAATCGGGACGTGCAGAAATTCCATTCCACTCCCATCGTATTTACGTTAACGATCTGAACAAACTCGCACGTATACCGTCAAATTGAATGAGTTGTTTTGTTTTGATCGACGCCCCTCTTCTTTTTTCTACCCGACGAAATTATACGCCTCTCTCGTTCAAACCGTGTGAAAAAAGGACGATCAATTTACTCTGACGGTTTCTTTTTAAGCAACAATTTCGTAATTTCAAAATTTTGGGTATGTCTGATATGAGACTCAATGTACATACCCAGTACATACTACCCCCTAATCATCCTGATCACGAATATATATGCCTCCGTGAGACCGACCTCAATAGCTCCTTTCTTCTCAGGAAACTCTAAAACAAGCAAATGGACACTGAAGTGTTGAAATGTTCAATTGTCCGTTGTCAGAGGTATTGAGTGTTAAAATGAAATAGGGAAAAAAAGACGCAGATGGAAGGGAAGGTTCCCGTTTAAAGTATTGATGAGAATCTCTTTCAACTCGTGTCTCCTCTCCCCTTTTCAGATTTGAACAGTCTAAAGCCCTTCTCGTATTACTAACTCGTCGGTTGTTTCCCGAGTTGTTTTCCCGACTGTTTCCATACGGAAAGAAGGCTCGAGGGAGCTTTTTGTCTCTCACACGTTTTCGACTTAATCTAGTTTACGGAGTTTGAAAACGACAAGCGACGAACGAGACTTTAAGTGGTTTATAAAGAAGTGAAGACTTGGTGATTTACATGCATATCGCCATACGTTCATGCTCTTATATGCCCGTTCTCGACGATGAGAAAAGGGATGATGTGCACGGATTGGAAAATTACTTTACTCAAAGTACTCTAACCGAATCCTCTCTTTATCATCATATAGCATCATTGTCGGCCTATGAGCAACCCGAACTTTTGATGTTTTTTCAAGGTTGGCAGGTGTTTCTAGAAACTAAAAAACCCACAAGTTTAATTTGAATTGATTACTAAACGGATATTTTATAACTTTATTATAAAAATTGCCTCCCCAAAGCTCCCACCTAATTTGAATACAGTCCGTGTTTGGTAGAGCAGTTAATTAAATTAGATACGGGAATACTAATGCGCTCTTAGGAAGCGTTGATAATACGGAATAATTAACGGGGAGAGGCACATGTTTGTTGGGCTTGAATTTTTTGTCTTCGTATATGGGAAGCCTATCGACAAATTACCACCTGCTAGATTTATGGGAGCAAGGGAAAAATTGAAGAAAAAAAAATCTTTATAGTTCAGAAAGGTATAAAACAGTGTAAAAAGGGATAAAACCCAATAAAACCGGGTCGTCGCTTCAAAAAATCGTGGCTCTACAGGCCCCTAAGTGTCTGCCACCTCCCATCGCCCACCATCACCTTCCGCAACCTTCCACAACCTTCCTACCTCCCCCAACTTCCCCCAAATCCAAGTCTGTTGTTGTGTAGAGATCTTTAGACCGGAGGTTCGCAAACTTTTTCCCAGTGCGCAATTATAAATTGCACTTAAAACGCTGATTCTGAGGTCTTTTGACGAAAAATTGGCTCTTAAAACCATGATTTTGAAATTTTTGACGGAAAAAAGGCTCTTAAAACTTTGATTTTGAGGTTTTTGGACGAAAATTGGGCTTTAAAATGTTGATTTTGAGGTTTTTGACGAAAATTTGGCTCTTAAAACCTTGATTTTGAGATTTCTGACGAAAAAATACTCTTAAAACTTTTATTTTAAGGTTTTTGGACGAAAATTGGGCTTTACAAACGTTGATTTTGAGTTTTTTGACGAAAATTTGGCTCTTAAAACCTTGATTTTGAGGTTTTTGACGAAAAATGTCTCTTAAAACTTTGATTTTGAGGTTTTTGGACGAAAATTGGGCTTTACAAATGTTGCTAATGAGGTTTTTGACAAAAAAAATTCTCTCTTAAAACGTTGATTTTAAGATTTTTGACGAAAAAAGGCTCTTAAAACTTTGATTTTTAGGTTTTTAGACAAAAATTGGGCTTTACAAATGTTGATTTTGACGTTTTTGACGAAAATTTGGCTCTTAAAACTATGGTTTTGAGGTTGTTGGACGAAAATAAGGCTTTAAAAATGTTTATTTTGAGGTTTTTGAAGAAACATTGGCTCTTAAAATGTCGATTTTTAGGTTTTCGATGAAAATAGCCTTAAAATATGTTCGGAATGAAAAGAAAAACTAAATTTTTGGGGGATATTTGAAAAAATAAAAAAATAAAATCTTAAGCCTGCCCCCTGGAAACAGCTTACGCCCCCCAATTTGGGAACCGAATTTAAAGAAAGTTCGGCTCATGGTTTTCTTTATTCTGTATGGAAAATATTCAATTAGATTTCTTCTTATTTTAACTCTGAACGAGGTTTTTGTGGTCAATTGTTTCCCCATTTGATTGATTTAGTTTGAATTACAAAACAAACTGGTTCACCGCCGATATAAGAAATAAAGGATAAAAAACTGAATCAATGAACGACCACTAATCCAATAAAGGGATTGGTAAAGTGAAGACCACTAAATCAAACAGGAATGATAAATTGAACAAAAACCGCAATATCCCATCAACTTTTTCCTTTAAGATTTTCCAGGCGCCTTGAATGAGTGTGGGAGTCAGATCCTTAATGACCGCACAGACAAAAAAAGCGGATATTAAGCTGTAAATGTGGAGACATGTGGGATTGATGCAAAAAAAAGGCAATAAAAACATGATTTGTAGTCCAACGGTGCGTTACGAATTAGCAAATTGTCACTTTTCCCCTCCAAATGTACGTAAGCACGTTATTTGGATTGGTATCACGCAGTATTTCCGACTTATTAAAAAAGGATCATGGGGGTGGGTTTGGGGCGAGTGTAAACAGCGAACAGATGCCCAGGGCATCTGCCTTCAATTAACGATATCGGTAAAGGCGGACAAATTGATTGGGAGGACGAGGAGGTTCTCGACATGAGTCAATTATCGAGATCCTATCGGGGAGGCCATTACAAGGAAATAACACGTCGCCGCTTCTCCTTTTAACTTCTCTGTGCGTTCGGATCAAATTGGACCCCTCTTCGGCTCCTTTCTAGGACTTGTTGCTCCCACGATATCTCTCTAGGATCGGACGAGGCGTGATTAACCGTCAAGCACCATCGAAACCGCCCTCTCATACACCTCTCCAATTTTACACTATTGATTTCCATCTTTTATTTTATAACAAAAATAATTCGTAAGGGAAAACTAAAAAGAAAGGCAAAAATGATATCAAATGGGTCGTCAACTTGGAATCCTTGAACTCCTTCAACTCGTTCATCTCCTTCATCAGGTTTACTTCCTTTGTCTCCATCGTTATCTCCATACTACTTCTTTCGTCACATTCAACTAGGATCATCTCCTCCAACTACCTTATCCCCTCCGACTTCCTTATCCCCTCCGACCTCCTTATCCCCTCCGACCCCCTTATCGCCTACGACCCCCTTATCGCCTCCGACCCCCTTATCCCCTCCGACCTCCTTATCCCCTCCGACCTCCTTATCCCCTCCGACCTCCTTATCCCCTCCGACCTCCTTATCCCCTCCGACCTCCTTAACCCCTCCGACCGCCTTATACCCTCCGACCCCCTTATCCCCTCCGACCCACCTATACCCTCCGACCACCTTAACCCCTCCGACCCCCTTATCCCCACCGACTCCCCACGACCACCTTATCCCCTCCGACCCCCTTATCCCCTCCGACCCCCTTATCCCCTCCGACCCCCTTATCCGCCTCCGACCCCCTTATCCCCTCCGACCCCCTTATCCCCTCCGACCCACTTATCCCCTCCGACCTTCTTATCCCCTCCGACTTCCGACTTCCTTATCCCCTCCGACCCCCTTATCCCCTCCGACCCCCTTATCCCCTCCTACCCCCTTATCCCCTCCAACTTCCGACTTCCTTATCCCCTTCGACCCCTTATCCCCTCCGACCCCCTTATCCCCTCCGACCCCCTTATCCCCTCCGACCTCCTTATCCCCTCCGACTTCCGACTTCCTTATCCCCTCCGACCCCCTTATCCCCTCCGACCCCCTTATCCCCTCCGACCCCCTTATCCCCTCCGACCTCCTTATCTCCTCCGGCCACCTTATCCCCTCCGACCTCCTTATCCCCTCCGGCCACCTTATCCCCTCCGACTTCCTTATCCCCTCCGACCCCTTATCCCCTCCGACCCCCTTATCCCCTCCGACCTCTTTATCACCTCCGACTTCCGACTTCCTGATCCCCTCCGACCCCCTTATCCCCTCCGACCCCCTTATCACCTCCGACCTCCTTATCCCCTCCGGCCACCTTATCCCCTCCGACCCCCTTATCCCCTCCGACCCCTTATCCCCTCCGACCCCTTATCCCCTCCGACCCCTTTATCCCCTCCGACCCCCTTATCCCCACCGACCTCCTTATCCCCTCCGACTTCCTTATTCCCTCCGACCCCTTATCCCCTCCGACCCCTTATCCTCTCCGACCCCCTTATCCCCTCCGACTTCCTTATCCCCTCCGACTTCCTTATCCCCTCCGACTTCCTTATCCCCTCCGACTTCCTTATCCCCTCCGACCTCCTTATCCCCTCCGACTTCCGACTTCCTTATCCCCTCCGACCTCCTTATCCCCTCCAACCCCCTTATCCCCTCAGACCCCCTTATCCTCACCGACCCCCTTAATCCCTCCAACACCCTTATCCCCTCCAACCTCCTTATCCCCTCCGACCTCCTTATTCCCTCCGACCCCCTTATCCCCTCCGACCCCTTTATCCCCTCCGACCCCCTTATCCCCTCCGACCCCCTTATCCCCTCCGACCCCTTTATCCCCTCCGACCCCCTTATCACCTCCGACCCCCTTATCCCCTCCGACCCCTTTATCCCCTCCGACCCCCTTATCCCCTCCGATCCCCTTATCCCCTCCGACCCCCTTATCCCCTCCGACCTCCTCATCCCCTCCAACTTTCTTATCCCCTCTAACTCCCTTATCATGTTAATCTCCTCCTACTCATTCATCTCCATTATCTTCTTCATTACCCTTCAGGTGTTCCTTCAATCATCCTCCAACTTTCTTATCAGTTATCACGTTTATCTCCTCCAGCCTAGTATACCTCAAATT
>JAGWEN010001221.1:0-35556 GCA_018703685.1 Orius laevigatus
TATAGTTAACCGTTAACTTGGAACTGGTAAGCGACAACTGTATTAGGTAACTGGTAACCGATAACCGGTAGCTGATAACTCGTAACTTTTAAGGTAATTGGTAACATTTAACTTGTCTGTTTACTGGTTATAGTTAACCGTTAACTTGGAACTGGTAAGCGACAACTGTATTAGGTAACTGGTAACCGATAACCGGTAGCTGATAACTTGAATGTCTGACGATGATTTGAAAAAAAAGGGAATTGAAATTTCTTGAGTTATCTCACTTTTTTGGTCTGTTTTCTTTGATTTTTGGGGATGAATTATGGATAAATAAATTTTTTGGTTCTCGGAAGTTAGGATTTTAGTGGTTTAATAATTAATTTCTGAATTTATCTTTACGGTCGAATTAAGTTAAAACGTTTTCTGGGTACATTACCAGGCGAAGATAAGGGCGAAAGGTTTACACCTGAGTGCACCATCAGAACTTTAAAGTCGCATAAAAGAGAATAACCCGCCTCGTAATAAGATATGAGCTGTTCAAGAAAGGCCCTTTTACGGATTCCACCGAGTCCGTAAATGCGATTACTCGACTATTTTTAAAAAATTGAAGAAAACGCGATTATTTGACATTTTGAAAAGGACGTCGGGTTGAAAATGTCAGCGGAAAATTGGATTGAAGACCTGAACGTTTAATTTCCATCGTTTTACTATATTTCGAAAAACGTGGAAGTGTATTTTTTAATGGACGAAAAAATGATGGGGGAGAAAAAGTCTTCCGAGTAATTTGGCCCATTTTATTCTCCACCCTTCGATTTTCGACGGCTTTTATCGTAAAACTCCTTGCCTTTTTAACTGACACCTTCATTTTTCAACCGAAATAGACTTGAACTTTCTTAAAAATCGGGGATCTACAGACCTCTGCGCAACCACAAATTACCTCCAAGTAAAGACATCGGTCTAGAAGTTCCCAAGTTCCTTTTGTCACTTTTATATCAAACTGAGACACTTAATAACTTTTAAAAAGCCAATTTGGTCCTTTTTTTATTCTTTTGAGGACAAAGAAGGCAACTTGAACTCTCTTCAATAGTTCCTCCCTCTTTTCTTTCAATTTCTCCCCTTAACCTTTAGCAACACCTAAAAACTCAACAACCCTTATTTTTCAACGAATTCACTTCTTCATTTTCGGGCGCCATCATATTCGACTGAAGCAGTTTGAAACCAGTTTACGCTGTTGTGGAGAGTTTTTTAAGTGCTTTGGACCCTAAAAGATCGTTTTTAGTCAAATTTGCGAACCTCCCAAATGAGCGTCTACCCCATCTGTCTTTCAATATCTAACACAACAACGTAAAAAACCCAACCCCGAATTCTCTTCTCTATTTCTTGGCGAATGTAACGACTGCGGCAAGTCATTGTTTAGTGACCCCGGGTGAGGAAAAGTGAGAAAAATGACCCTGCAGTTCCCCTCCTTAAGGTGGAAAAAGGTCGGAGACAAACCGGCCTCGTTTCTTCCCCCATCTGGAAGGGAGACGCGATCGGAGAAGCCCGACGGGTGAGATATGCTCCGGAGTTGTCGAGTCCAAGTGCCGCCTAGGGACGCCCCTCCCTTTCTCCACTATTTATTTGTCTCTCTTATATATCAATATACGTCCCAAAAGTCCTTATATTAAATTACTATATCTCGAGGACAAATTCTGTTCATTAGTCATGTCCGGCATGAAGTGGTAGCTAAATATTGACCATGAAAACAGCTTAAAAAGAAGGAAACGCTAAAAAAAACTCTAAAATCAGTGCAGGCATTGGTACCAAGCAGGGAAGGATGGACGCCCCGTGCGCACCAAGCAGCGAAGGTATGGACGCCATGGGCATACCAAGCAGCGAAGGTATGGACGCCATGGGCATACCAAGCAGCGAAGTTTGGACGCCATGGGCATACCAAGCAGCGAAGGTATGGACGCCATGAGCATACCAAGCAGCGAAGTTTGGACGCCCCGGGTGCACCATGCAGCGAAGGACGTCCTGGGCGTACAAGCGGCGAAGGTATGGACGCCTATTTGAGGGATTAAATCATGTTCTGTCCTGGTAAATGACGTTTTAGGATCCCTCCGGACGTCACCGACATAAAAGGACCTTGTTTATCGCCGCATCCGTGACAATAAATCGGCCCTCTTCTGTCCAGGCACTCAATTAATTAGAGATAGACGAGAATAGATTGGACGGACTCTGTCATTTTTATGAAATACGCACAAAAATGGCCAAAGTTTGGGGGAAAATTTAAAAAATATCACGTACAAGATAAACAAGATTGATGATGCTGGGACCCTTCTCGATTAAAAAAATGTTAAGGCTATCAAGAAAATCTTAATTACTTCTCTTATTGACTTTCAGCGCTTTCTTACTTGTCTGTTTGTTTTTAATTATTTGAGGGAATCGATTTTTCTTGAAATTCGATATTAAAAGAGTAACTTGAGGATTTTGGTATAACCATACAAATGTTTATTTCTAGTTTAAGGCCTTAATTCGAGTCAAAAAGCATTTTCTTCACCTTATAAATATGCAAAGTCTCCCCCTGTCCTAATTGGGAGGGACCAAGAACCTAATAAAGTCGAGGGATGAGAGAAAAAGAAAATTAATTCATAGCGACTCCCTTTTCTCGCCCCTACAAAAACTAAAATAAACAAAAATATGATTTAAAAAAATTTTTTTTTGCACAAATGCTCCTATTTTTGGGGTTTCTCAGGATTGGTTAATTTGAGTTTTGATTCCTGCCACTTTTTTAGGTAGGTCTGGACCTTTTTTGGCTGTTTGGACCCCGATTGGGATGGTTTGGACCCCTTTGTTTGGGGACCATTTTTGACTAGTTTGGGCCTCTTTTAGACTAGTATGGACTGTTGGGACCCCTTTTTGTGTGGTTTTGGACCCCTTTTGACTATTTGGGGACCCTTTTTGACTAGTTTGGTCCTCTTTAAGACTAGTATGGACTGTTGGGACCCCTTTTTGTGTGGTTTTGGACCCCTTTTGACTATTTGGGGACCATTTTTGACTAGTTTGGTCCTCTTTAAGACTAGTATGGCCTGTTGGGACCCCTTTTTGTGTGGTTTTGGACCCATTTTCTGACTGTTTGGGGACAATTTTTGACTAGTTTGGGCCTCTTTAAGACTAGTATGGACTGTTGGGACCCCTTTTTGTGTGGTTTTAGACTTTTAGACTTTTTTTGGCTTGCTGGGACCCATTATGGAGGGGTTTGTACCCATTTTTGACCAGTTTGGACCCATTTTCTGAAGGACCCCTATTGGGACCCTTTTTTGAGTAGTTTTGGATCCCCCTAGGTTTTTACCCTAAAAAATCATTTTATTTTAGGATTATCTTGAAAAACGTATTTGGAAGTAGCCCAGTATGCAACAAATCGCCTAATCTGGTGCCCCTATTTTGGTCATTAAATAAAAAAAATTATTTTATTTTCATTTCTCGTCTTTTGTAAATAAAGAAGATTTTAATGAAATCGATTAGGCTCCATTGTTAAGTGCGTCTATGAAAATATTTACGTTTTCCCCCTAGTAAGCAAAAACTGACAGATGGTAACGATAATCTCAAAATCCTCTTAAGGGTTAATCCACCTGTAAATCAGCCAATCTGGATTACCAAACTTTAGTTATAGTTTATCGAAAGTCATTTTAACAATTCATATCGCAAAAACGATTTGTCTGAAATGGGAAACTCGAATGTCATATCACGTATTCGATGCGAAAGGCACAATCACCCTTAACGGAGCGTCCAATTTTATACCGTTTCCCAATACTTCACATTAGCATTTTTCACTCATGGATGGAGATAGGAAAATCTTTTGTTGAGATTTTACGCTTCTTTTATTCCAAAAGAGACCCAAAAAAAATTATTTTTATAAAATGTACGATTTAGATTCAGGATGAAATTGTGAGTTTTAAATCTTATTAGAGCCGGAGGCTTTTCTAGGGGGGTCGAATGGGGTGAAAATGTTAATAACTGCCGAGAGGCTGAGGGGGATCGTGCCCATATCGAGGCGAGGAGTGGAGTTAATATTAGATGGCATTTGCATAAGTGCTCGAAGAGGTCTACGCCATAATTACTCGAAGAAAGTCTTTCCCTTAAAAAATTAAATTTGAAAAAATATAATCAGTTGCAAACGTTTCTACAAAACTTGGTTATTTGATGATATGGCACTAGAATGATTATCAGGATTTGATAACCATGGCAAGCGATAGCAGGAAAACAGCAACCAAGACAATGACAACCAATAACCTTCATCAACCACGACAATCACAATCAATAGCATCCACAACCCACGACATTGACAACCAATAGCATCCACCAACCATGGCAATGACAACCATTAGCTTCCATCAACCACAACTATGACAACCAATAGCCTCTAATAAGAACCAATAGCCTTCATCAACAACGACAATGACGACGAATGGCATCCACCTACCATGACATCCAATAGCCTCCACCAACCACGACAATGACAACCAATTGCATCCACCAACCATGGCAATGACTACCAATAGCCTCTAATAAGAACCAATATCCTTCATCAACCACGACAATGACGACCAATGGCATCTACCTACCATGACATCCAATAGCCTCCACCAACTACGACAGTGACAACCAATAGCATCCACCAACCATGGCAATGACTACCAATAGCCTTTCAACCACGACAATGACGACCAATAGCATCAACCTACCATGACATCCAATTGCCTCCACCAACCACGACAATGACAACCAATAGCCTTCATCATCCACGACAATCACAATCAATAGCATCCACAACCCACGACATTGACAACCAATAGCATCCACCAACCATGGCAATGACAACCAATAGCCTCTCATAACAACCAATATCCTCCATCAACCACGACGATGACAATCAATAGCCTCTAATAAGAACAAATAGCCTTCATCAACCACGACAATCACAATCAATAGCATCCACAACCCACGACATTGACAACCAATAGCATCCACCAACCATGGCAATGACAGCCAATAGCCTCTAATAAGAACCAATATCCTTCATCAACCACGACAATGACGACCAATGGCATCTACCTACCATGACATCAAATAGCCTCCACCAACTACGACAGTGACAACCAATAGCATCCACCAACCATGGCAATGACTACCAATAGCCTTTCAACCACGACAATGACGACCAATAGCATCAACCTACCATGACATCCAATTGCCTCCACCAACCACGACAATGACAACCAATAGCCTTCATCAACCACGACAATCACAATCAATAGCATCCACAACCCACGACATTGACAACCAATAGCATCCACCAACCATGGCAATGACAACCAATAGCCTCTCATAACAACCAATAGCCTCTCATCACAACCAATAGCCTCCATCAACCACGACGATGACAATCAATAGCCTCTAATAAGAACAAATAGCCTTCATCAACCACGACAATCACAATCAATAGCATCCACAACCCACGACATTGACAACCAATAGCATCCACCAACCATGGCAATGACAGCCAATAGCCTCTAATAAGAACCAATATCCTTCATCAACCACGACAATGACGACCAATGGCATCCACCTACCATGACATCCAATAGCCTCCACCAACTACGACAGTGACAACCAATAGCATCCACCAACCACGACGATGACAATCAATAGCCTCTAATAAGAACAAATAGCCTTCATCAACCACGACAATCACAATCAATAGCATCCACAACCCACGACATTGACAACCAATAGCATCCACCATCCATGGCAATGACAACCAATAGCCTCTAATAAGAACCAATATCCTTCATCAACCACGACAATGACGACCAATGGCATCCACCTACCATGACATCCAATAGCCTCCACCAACTACGACAGTGACAACCAATAGCATCCACCAACCATGGCAATGACAACCAATAGCATCCACCAACTACGACAGTGACAACCAATAGCATCCACCAACCATGGCAATGACAACCAATAGCCTCCATCAACCACAACAATGACAACCAATAGCCTTGATCAACCACGACAATGACGACCAATATCATCCACCTACCATGACATCCAATAGCCTCCACCAACCACGACAATGACAATCAATAGCCTCTACCAACCACGACAATGACAACCAATAGCCTCACCATGACAACAAATAGCAAAAATCCACACTTTTTGTCCGGTGGAATAAGAGATTTAGCAAAAAAAGGGGACTGTTAAATAATCCCGGGGCTATTCTCAGTCCGTGCGTTATGGCCGGGGGCCTGATGTCATGGAGGGGTCGGTTTTTGAGGGTTGGACGAGAACGTGTCCATGTTAACACCAGTTGTTGCCCGATACGACGAGATTTTTTTAAAGGGGGAGCGATACTTTCGGAATTACAATTTTTCTCTATTCGATAGGTCTTTTAGATGCACGCGGCAACCGTTATTTGTATCGTATATTTACCTTTTTTTTCCCTTCGAGCCTCCTACCCCATCTTCGTATCCGCCCTTTCCGGAAAATCTTTCCCCCCTTCGGAAGTTTCCCCCTTTAAAACATGTTTTAATTCGAATATTCTTCAACATTCGCTTCGCCTAATATTGAAGGCAAAGGAAATGCATGGGGTGTTGAGAGGGAGGTCTTAGGGTAATGAGGCAATGGCGGCTGATTGATAGATGCAATATGGAGCTAATGGTGGAAATCGAGGTAGTGAAAGTAAAACCCCAGGGGGGTGAGGCAAGGGGACTTCTGAAATAAGGAAAAATAGCTTCATACAAGTATAATAACCTGGTGTAGTAAATGTAAATTCAAAGTCTTGCTTAAGGGAAAGCTATTGGAATCAGTGATTAGTATGCATGAGAGACAAGTGTTATTTAACTACACGAATTATCTCGTGTAAATTGATAATTCAAGTAACGTATAAATCTGAAATTAAATTTAATTCCGCCATTATGTCGGGTTAAGGCGTCTTAATCTTTGGGAAGCGAACTTAGGAATTCTAAGGTTTATTGCAGGGATTACCTCTGAAAACGTTATGAATAAATCGTAAGGGCTTTTTCGCTCAATCGGTACACATCCGCAAGGGCGTACTTTTCCTCCGTGAGGTCCTGAATTAAAAAGCAACTCAACCCTTCAGACACCTTTTACTTTTCACTGAAGTTTTTTATCCTTTTTATATTTTTCGGAGATTGGTGAGGTCATGGGGTCGTCTGATTTCCCAAGGGGAGGTTACGCTCTCATCACTTTAACAGAAATTACACGTCGGGGGGTCAAATTAAGGGAGCTATAATAAGGACAAAGCTCTACTATATGACAACTTTCTGCCCTTTCCACCCCTCCAATTTGCTCCGAAAAGTCATTATTTAAGAAAAAACTTTAAATTTATCGGTCGGTGATTAACATGCGGGTTTAGCGATATAGGCTCGTTTGGATAATTAATCAAGTTTCCACATCAGCATGTTTAATTCTATTCTATGGAAGGGGGGATGGATTATTGAGAGATGAAGCGACTCTAATGCCTTCCCATTGTTGTCGATTCCCGAGATCCGGTCGAAACGTTCGGACCGATAATTAGCGCTAATGGGAGGAAATGAATCTAGGGTGGGTTCCATCCAGACAAAAAAAACGTCTTCCTTTAAACGCTCATAGCGTCCACAATTGTTGATTGATTTTATTGTTATTTATACCGTTGGAAAGCTCTTTAAAAAAGCTTTCCAATGGTATAAATATCGATAAAATCGGTCAAAAATTGTGAAAGTTATGAGCATTTAAAGTTCGATTATGAACGATTTGACATTTTGGTTTTCATGAAAGGTTACAAAAATTGCTCAAATTTTGGGGCTCTCATAGTGTCACCATGGCGATAACGTAAAAGGCCCCTTTTACCCATTTGAAGGCACTTCCCTTTCAAAACTCCCCCGGCATAAACAATACGATCTGAATATTTTACGAAGAAACTGATGCTTTCCCGCGACTATGAGGTATTTTCTGTATAAATGGGTGGCTCCATAGTATTCAATGAAGGGGGCTCTTCATATTTCATACAAAATTCAGGTGGAAGCACCTCAAACCATCCTTCCTCAATGCAAATATCATTATTTAAAAAATTAGAAGTCAGTTTCGCTCTGAATATACGGAAATGTTGATATTACCGGATAAAGGGAGTTTCATAGGTTTCAACCTGCATGTTTAACACGATTTCGGTGGTTTTCTATGTGAAACCTGCGTCTTTAACACAAATTCAATAGTATTAGAGGGAAAATGAGCATTTTAAACGACATTTCAGTGGTTATAGATGTGAATAATGGATGTTTAACACGATTTCAGTGGTTTTTGAAGAAAACCCGGATGTTTAACACGATTTCAGTGGTCTTAGATGTGAAAACTGGGCGTTTAACACGATTATTGTGGTTTACAGATGTGAAACCTGGATTTTTAACACGATTTCTGTGGTTTTTGAGGAAAAACAGGATGTTTAACACGATTTCAGGGATTTTAGATGTGAAAACATGATGTTTAAGACGATTTCGGTGGTTCGGAGGTAAAAACTGAATGTTTATCACCATATCAGTAGTTTTAGATGTGAAAACTGGATGTTTAACAAGATTTCAGTGGTTTTTAGATGTGAAACCTGGATTTTTAACACGATTTCAGTGGTTTTAGAAGTGAAAACTAGATGTTTAACACGATTTCAGTCTTTTTAGATGTGAAAACTTGATGTTTAACAAGATTTCAGTGGTTTTGGAGGTAAAAACTGGATGTTTAAAACAATTTCAGTAGTGAAAACTAGATGTTTAACACGATTTCAGTCTTTTTAGATGTGAAAACTTGATGTTTAACAAGATTTCAGTGGTTTTGGAGGTAAAAACTGGATGTTTAACACAATTTCAGTGGTTTTTAGATGTGAAACCTGGATGTCGAACTCAATTTCAATAGTTTTAGATGGGAAAACTAGATGTTTAAAACGATTTCTGTAGTTTTTGAGGAAAAACTGGATTTTTAACACGATTTCAGTGGTTTTAGATGTGAAAACTGGATGGTAAACACGATTTCTGAGGTATTAGTGGTAAAATCCTTTAGTTTTCTACGTGATATCTCGTTTTTAACACGATTTTATTGTTTCTGGAAGTTAAAACCACATTTCAAACAACATTTTGGAGCTTTTAGACGCATTTCTAGTGTATTTAGACAAATTTTAATAATTAAAGAGGCGATTTTTATGTAAACTTTTCACGTCCTAAAGTTAATCAGCCCCTACTTTACGCGAGCTTTGTTAATTAGAAGCTCGTTTTAATTTATTTCGCCGCAAAACGGGCCCAAGGGCTTCAGTGATAATTACGTAAAGCCGCAGACAAATGCAGGGGCTTGAGAACTAATGAAAATTCAAGATTTCAACTATTTTTTATCGTTTTAATTAATTTTCCGGCGGGTAGGATTCGATAAAAGAACTCGAAAGTGCGTTTTAAAGGGCTTTTAGTGAGAAAGGAGGACCGCGATTGAAGAAAAGGAGTCCCCTTCCACCCTAACACTTCCTCTGACTGCTACTCTACGATAAACAGCTTAGTTCCTCCTCTCCCCTTTAAATCCTAGATTTAAATATCAATTGATTTTAAGTTCTATGGAGACAAATGGGGTTTCCTAAAGTGAAAAAATCAATAAAACGAAGAAAATAAACAACCGTAGGCGGATGACGTCTTTGCCGACATTTCTGTTTTTCGACACGAAAATTTTTATTTTTCGATTTCATCCAAAATGTGGTTTTTGACTATTTTTAGGGTGAGGAATACGAATTTAAGGTCATTTTTGGGATATAATCGACCTCTCGAAAGGGGACCCTTCTTCACTTTTTCACCGGAAAATTTTTATTTTTCGATTTCACCCAAAATGTGGTTTTTGACTGTTTTTAGGGTGGGAAACACGAATCTGAAGTCATTTTTGGGATATAAAAACATTTTTTTCGACCTCACTAAAGGGGGGACCCTTCTTCACTTTTTCGACATGTAAATTTTTATTTTTCGATTTCACCCAAAATGTCGTTATTGACTGTTTTTAGGGTGGGAAACACGAATTTAAAGTCATTTTTGGCATATAAAAACATTTTTTTCGACCTCACTAAAGGGGGGACCCTTCTTCACTTTTTCGACATATAAATTTTTATTTTTCGATTTCACCCAAAATGTGGTTTTTGGCTGTTTTTTGGGTGGGAAACACGAATCTGAAGTCATTTTTGAGATATAAAAACATTTTTTTCGACCTCACCAAAGGGGCGGACCCTTCTTAACTTTTTAGACATGTAAATTTTTATTTTTCGATTTCACCCAAAATGTGGTTTTTGGCTGTTTTTAGGGTGGGAAACACGATTTTAAAGTCATTTTTGGCATATAAAAACATTTTTTTCGACCTCACCAAAGGGGGGACCCTTCTTAACTTTTTCGACATGTAAATTTTTATTTTTCGATTTCACCCAAAATGTGGTTTTTGGCTGTTTTTAGGGTGGGAAACACGAATTTAAAGTCATTTTTGGCATATAAAAAACATTTTTTTCGACCTCACCAAAGGGGGGACCCTTCTTCACTTTTTCGACATGTAAATTTTTATTTTTCGATTTCACCCAAAATGTGGTTTTTGGCTGTTTTTAGGGTGGGAAACACGAATCTGAAGTCATTTTTGAGATATAAAAACATTTTTTTTTTCCTTACCAAAGGGGGGACCCTTCTTAACTTTTTTGACATGTAAATTTTTATTTTTCGATTTCACCCAAAATGTGGTTTTTGGCTGTTTTTAGGGTGGGAAACACGAATTTGAAGTCATTTTTGGGATATAAAAACATTTTTTTCGACCTCACCAAAGGGGGGACCCTTCTTCACTTTTTCGACATGTAAATTTTTATTTTTCGATTTCACCCAAAATGTGGTTTTTGGCTGTTTTTAGGGTGGGAAACACGAATCTGAAGTCATTTTTGAGATATAAAAACATTTTTTTTTTTCGACCTCACCAAAGGGGGGACCCTTCTTCACTTTTTTAAATTATTATATAATCTCGAGGAACTTTTTTTTTTAAAAAAGAAGTTATAATTTTATCTTTCTTGAATTTTTAAGAAACGGGAAGCAACTTAAAAAGAAGTTATAAAATATTTGCATTAACTTTC
This sequence comes from Orius laevigatus, assembly GCA_018703685.1. Taxonomy (NCBI): domain Eukaryota; kingdom Metazoa; phylum Arthropoda; class Insecta; order Hemiptera; family Anthocoridae; genus Orius; species Orius laevigatus. Next base: position 11,144 of record JAGWEN010001221.1, read on the forward strand.
TTGTTTGTAAGAGGATGGAGGGAGAAAAAGGTCGTTCGTCGGCTTGAAAAATTCATCAACGATTTAAGTTTAGAAGATGTAAATTTGCAACATGAGACACATCCGTTAATTAGTGAGGGGAAGACATCCACGTTTTCATCTCCCGGAAATTTAGAAAACACGGGCAAACTTTCATAAATTAAGTCTGTTTTTGATGTGACGGCTCGGATGTAAAGAGAATCTTCAATTGGAAGGGTGGAATTTATGTTTTCGGGGGAGGGATGCGGCTAAAAGATTAAACCACCGGGAAAAAAGGTACAAGTCGAATTAGAGGGCGCAGTTCAAACAGGAAAAACGATTGACGCGAGACCTACGATGTTTGTCGGTGAAATATTGACTGAAGGGAAACATTTCGGGCTTTTTCTTGAATTTATCGAAGGTTGTTTGTAGAAAAGGCATTATAGTTCAATTTTAGCAGGCAAACATGAAAATTAGGGCAACTTTTTTCAGACTGCAACAATTCGGTTTAACAAAAAAAAACCTCAGAATTTTACCAAACTATTTTTGATGGTTCTAGAGACCAAAATGTTTTACCGTTTCCAAAACGCGATGTTCGCAAAAGGTTCAAAATCAGGACGAAAAGGATCTTTTCTTGTCAAAAAGGGCCAAAATCTGGCTGAAAAGGGTCTTTTCTTATCAAGAAAGTTTGAAAATCAGGGTGAAAAGGGTCTTTTCCCCTCGATAAGGAACAAAATCGGTGTAAAAAGAGTCTTTTTTGTCAAATAGGGTCAAAATCTCGGTGAAAAGGGTTTTTCCTTATGAAAAAAAAAGGTACAAAATTAGGCTGAAAGGGTCTTCTCTAGTCAAAAATGTTGAAAATCTGTCTGAAAAGTATCTTTCCTTGTAAAAATCAGGCTAAAACGGTTCCTTTTGTCAAAAAAGGGTCGTAGGCTGGCTGAAGAGGGTCTTTTCTTATCGCAAAACGTTCAAAATCAGGATGAATAGGGTCTTTCTTTGTCAAAATGGGTCAAACTGTCGGGAAAGTGTCTTTCCTTGTCAAAATCTGGCTAAAAAAGGGTCTTTTCTGTTCAAGAAAGGTTCAAAATGAGGCTGAAAAGGATCTTTTTTCTCAAAAAGGGTCAAAATCTGTCTAAAAAGTGTCTTCACTTGTCAAAAAAGGTTAAAATATGGCTGAAAAAGAGTCTTTTCTTATCTCAAAAGGTTCAAAATCAGGATGAAAAGGGTCTTTCTTTGTCAAAATGGGTCAAACTCTGTCTGGAAAGTGTCTTTCCTTGTCAAAATCTGGCTAAAAAAGGGTCTTTTCTGATCGAAAAAGGTTCAAAATGAGGCTGAAAAGAATCTCTTCTTCTCGAAAAGGGTCAAAATCTGTCTAAAAAGTGTCTTTACTTGTCAAAAAAGGTTAAAATATGACAAAAAAAAAAGGGTCTTTTCTTATCGAAAAAGGTTCAAAAAGGGTCAAAATATATCTTTTGTGGTCAAAGAGGATCAAAATCTGGCTAAGTAGGGTCTTTCTTAGTAAAAAATGATCAAAATCAGGCTAAAATAGGTCTTTTCTGGTCAAAAATCGTTTTTTCCTATGGTGCCAAATCCCTCAATCACCATTTTCAGGGTAAAATAATAAACGTGACAGTGAAAGGCGAAGTTAAAAATTAAAATAAGAAGAGAAAAAAACGCGGTGGGGGTTTATAAAAGAGGAATATCTCGCCCTTTACGGCCGAGGGTTGCCTTTAAGAACCGACCATAAATTGACTTAGAACCCGGTCCGTAAAACCTGAGCGGAATGCCGAAATCATTTCAAACGGTAGAAAAAAAAGAGAAAAGGGCGGGGGCAGAAGCACCCCCCGTGTTCCAGACTTTAGCCTCCTGAAGAGAAAACGTCTGGAATTTAATAAGCCCGAGTGGGGAAAAAACTCCGAATTGGAAAGGGTCTCCTTGAGTCCTCCTATACAAACACCTTTTCAAGACACGGACCCTTTACGAATCAAGCCGCAATTTATGCTTTTTTACGTTTGCATAAAAACCACTTCTTCCCTAATTCAATTTTCAAGCACTTTTTCAAAATTAGAATATTTTCAAAGGGCGTTAATTTTAAACATGTCAAAGAGGTTTTCCTTTCCAACTTATATTTTTATTCATCCTAAAACATCAAATGGAAAAACATGTTAAAATTGCGTTTTCAACACGATTCTAGTGATTTTAGTTAGCATCTGCGTTTATAATAGGATTTCTAATGGTTTGAGATACGAGATCTGCGTTTTGTGGCGATTTTAAGGACTTAAGACATGAAATCTGCGTTTTCAACACGATTTTCATTGATTAAAGGCGTAACATCTGCGTTTTTAATAGACGTCAATCTGTGTTTTTATTGGTTTGAGACAGGACATCTGCGGTTTTTTTTTTTTTTTTTGGCGATTTTTGGTATTTAAGACGTGACATCTGCGTTTTTAACAAAATTTTAGTGGTTTTAGACCTGACATCTGCGTTTTTTTATATTTTTTTTTTATAGGATTTTAATGGTTTGAGACAGGAGATCGAGATCTGCGTTTTTTTGCGATTTTAAGGACTTAAAACGTAAAATCTGCGTTTTCAACACGATTTTTAGTGATTTAAGACGAGACATCTGCGTTTTTAATAGGCGTTAATCTGTGTTTTTAATGGTTTGAGACAGGATATCTGCGTTTTGTTGCGATTTTAGGAATTTAAGACGTGAAATCTGCGTTTTAACACAATGTTAGTGGTTTTAGACCTGACATCTGGGTTTATAATAGGATTTTAATGGTTTGAGACAGGAGATCTGTGTTTTGTTGCGATTTTAAGGACTTAAGACGTGAAATCTGCGTTTTCAACAGGTTTTAATCCGTGTTTTTAATGATTTGAGGGATATAAGGAGTAAAACCTGCGTTTTTAACAAGATTTTTCGTGATTTAAGACGTGACATCTGCGTTTTTAAGACAATTTTTAGTGATTTTTGACATAGTATCTGCGTTTTTAACAAAATTTTATTGGTTTTAAACACAATTTTAGTGGTTTCACGATTTTCCTAACAAACGATTTTCTATTCCAGAGGCTCCAACCAATTTTCCTGAAATTGACTTTTCAGATACCATTCAGGTGGTACGAAGAGTTGGAAGTTATATCTTTTTAAAGGGAATTAATTTTGAAGGTGTCAAGATGTTTTCATAAAACATTCGCTTTCCGTAATGTTCTATTTATTAACAAAACTGACACGAGACTCCCAGAGGGGCCATGATGTGGCTCCTGGGCGTGTGTATCTCCGGGTAATCAATCCTCAACCCCCGTCTCCTGAGTATTAACACCTTTTTATTATTGCCAACCTACAGCAACAAAAAAAGTCCCCAGTTTTTTTTTCCCCGGCCGAAACTGACCATGAGATGGATTAGAGCCGTGAGTTATCGCTCGGAAAAAAGGGAAAACACAAAAAAACGTAGTAATAAAAAAGAAAGTTTATTAGAAGGATTAAAATTTGACTAATGACAGAAAGAAAAAAATTGTGGGGAGAAGTTTTAATGGAGGAAAAGTAAGTTAAATCCCTGGGTTATTTTAAAGAATTTGTTCTAGCTCTCTTTTCCTCTCCTGTTCAAAATAAAATTAAAATTATAATTGAGATTAACCCAATTTTAGAACACCTATTTCAACATTAATACAATTTGAGTGGTTTTAGATGTGACATTTGCGTTTTAACACAATTTTAGCAGTTTTAGAGGTGACAGTTGCGTTTTTAACACAATTTGAATGATTTTAGAAGTGACATTTGCGTTTCCAACAACATATTTAAAGGTTTTAGAGGTGGCATTAGCGTTTTTAACACAATTTCAGTGGTTTTAGATGCGATATTTGCGATTTAAAAATGTTTTAGAGGTGACATCTGCGTTTTTAACACAATTTGAATGCTTTTAGAAGTGACATTTGCGTTTCCAAAACAATTTAGTTGTTTTAGAGGTGACATTCGTTTCAACACAATTCAGAGGTTTTAGAGGTGACATTGGCGTTTTAAAACGATTTCAGTGGTTTAGGATGTGACATTTGCGATTTAAATTTTTTTTAGCGGTTTTAGACGTAAAATATGCGTTTTTAACACAATTTGAATTATTTTAGAAGCGACATTTGCGTGTCCAACACGATTTTAGTGGTGACATAACATGCGTTTTTAACAAGATTTAATTGCCTCAAGACGTAAAATCTGCGTTTTTAACAAAATTTGAATGATTTTAGAAGTGACATTTGCGTTTCCAAAACAATTTAGTGGTTTTAGAGGTGACATTCGTTTCATCACAATTTCAGTGGTTTTAGAGGTGACATTGGCGTTTTAAAACAATTTCGGTGGTTTTAAATGTGACATTTGCGATTTAAATTTTTTTTATAGCGGTTTTAGAGGTGACATATGCGTTTTATACACAATTTGAATTATTTTAGAAGTGACATTTGCGTTTCCAACACGATTTTAGTGATAACATAATATGCATTTTTAACACGATTTTAGTGGTTTTAGACGTAAGAAATTTTTAAGTTAAACGATTTTTGACTCAATTTTTCACATGATATACCTTTTTGAATTAAATTAAAATGTAAAATTTTGTTTAAATCCTCGTTTTTTGTGCTTAATTGATATTCTGTGCACGTTCAAAAGTTTTTTAATTGTTTTCAAACTGGGTTAACTCAAGATAAACATTTGTTTTGACGAAAAATGCCGTGATAAAAACAGAAAGAAAAAAATGAACCCTTTTCCGAACTGTTTCAATAAAATTACACTCACTTCAACTCCCAGAAAGAAATTAAGGGAAAGAGAGAGAAAAAGTAAACAAATGTACGTTTCAGTGGTCACTTTAATGAAACTTTGATCAAAGGATTCTTCGGCCCATGAAAATTTTTTCACTCCTAATACCAACGGAAAACTTTCAAAAAATAAAAAGTTTTCCAATTTTATCGATTTTATAAATTAAAAATTGTTCTTTATGATGAAATTGTGTCCTGGAAATAAATATGGATAAATTGTTTATTCTAAAAATTGGCCAAGGGTGAAAATTAATGTGGCGAAAGGGAGGATCGTTAGGGAAAACAATGTGTTATGGGAAGAAACAATAACATTGTAGTCCATTGACAAAGGATGCTGTAAAACAAGTTTGACGTCCTTTAAAACGGTCATAAAACCGTCGTAAACTCCAGTGATAAAGTTGTTTAAGTCAACAAATTATGATCAACTGAGTTTTTTCTGTGAATAAAATGATCCATGCGGTTTTTTTTTGGACTGGAAGAGATTGTTAGGAAGAAGGTACTTACCCTGTTGGAGGCTGGGACGGACTGAGTGAATCACACACCCCCGACGTCACAAACCGTTGGCGCCTGCTCATCGTCAGGCTGGGTGACGTCATGGCTCGATACTCAAAACAGCCCTCCCCCTACGCGTATTAACTTGATACGTTTTAATTACCGCAGGTCCTTGATTAACATCCTTTCCGAAGGGCAGATACAACCCACGCCGGTCATACACAGGGTAGAAAGGGGGGGATGAAAAGGACACCGATCTAATTTCAATATTGAATGACCAGTATCTCAAGAAGAGAATCTCGATGTCAAAAAGATTGGTTTTCCGGGGTTTCCAACCGATCAACCTCATTCCATACTCCCATCACCTCCGCTACCCTCCGGGGCCATCCTCCCACCTACCCCAACCTTCCCCTCACCTCCCTCAACATCCTCCTCGACCCCCTTGGACATAAGCTGACTGTAATTCTTACAAAGCGTGATAAGTCGGATTACCGGGGTTGAGAAACCACCAAGTTGGTCGCCCACGTTTTGTGACTTTTCACCGTTTTGTAAAAAATGGGAAAAGGGAGGAAAAAATCGACTTTTCCATATTGGCAACATAAAGAAGGTCCTTTTGTGTTATAACGGTTATGGGCCCGTCTGATATTATTTAAGAAGGGTGGGTTGGTAGTGGTCAGTAAGGGGGCTTGATATAGGCAATACAGGTGCTTCTAAGTGTTGCGGGACTAGTATCTCATTTCGCCCTCCCTTAACGTCAATTCACATAACGGACGCCCCGAGTAGGCAAACACCCCCTCCAAATTCCAGAATGCGAGTCACGTCCCTCGGATAATTGGCATCAAGCACGTATCGAAGATTATGTTCGAACGGTTTGCATATACGAAGCTTCTCGATTTCAAGAATGAACGAGGAATAATTTTCAAGAAAAGCCAAGAAGAATCTCGTACCGACGAATCTATTCATCCGATCGTCTTAATATTAGCATATTTGGAATCAGCTCGTCAAAAGCTACAAGATGACTAACTGTTTTTTCAAAAATAAAGTTTTGGTGGAAAATCGCATTTTCTATTTTTCCGAGGAAAACTTTTTCAGAAAAACTGCTCTCTAAACAGCACGTAGTTTTCCGAAAGAATGAGAACGCGCTTTTCAAAAAAAATTTACCGACCATTTTTAGTGCCTAAAACGAGGAAACTTGGTAGAATTTTGATGTCGGATCCCCGTGCGCACCTGTTTTTCTTTGGGGAAACTTTAATATCGTCTTGTAAGGGAGCTTCTCCCATCAAAGGATGCAAATCGATCCGCCCTTTCGCCAGAAGACAAACAAGGAGTAAATCGGCTTCTGTTGACCCGTCTAGCCCCGTGACAAGTTCATCATCCTTTTGTTTTCCCCTTTTCATTAATCTTCCTTATTTTTCACCCTTTTCTACTCAACTAATTAAACAAGATAAGCTCGAAGAAAGAAAAAAAAACCTAAGACGGCTTTGAATTAACCATTTTGCGATAAGAATGTTTAATATTTTATAAACGAAAAGCTATGGGATCTACTGTGGTCGCTGGGGACTGAAAAGGGAGGGAAAGTGATAGGGACGTGGAGGAGGAGGACTATCTCCTCGGTATCGGATTGGTCAGAGGGCGTGGCTTAATGGGAATCAAGGATTTCGATTGGACAGTAGTCTATCATTCCCTATAGCAGAGGATCCCAAACTTTTTCACAGTGCGCCCTTCTTTTAAACTTTGGTTTTGAAGAAAATTTGGGTTTTAAAATGTTGATTTTGAGGTTTTTGACAAAAGCAATTGCACTTAAAACATTGATTTTGAGGTTTTTTGACAAGCAAAATTGGCTCTTATAACCATGATTTGGAGGTTTTTGACGAAAAATTGTCAATTTAAAGTTGATTTTGAGGTTTTTTGACTAAAATTTGGCTGTATAAATGTTGATTTTGAGGTTTTTGCCGACAATTAGGCTTTACAAATGTTGATTTTAAGGTTTTTGACGAAAATTTGGCTTCATAAATGTGTTGAGTTTTCGTACGATTGGCTAATGTTGTTTTAATTTGAAAATTAGGCTTTACAAATGTTGATTTGGCGGTTTTAGATTAGAAATTGGCTCTAAAAAAATTTTTGGGGGATATTTGCATAAATTGGGGGAAAAAAACTCATCGAAAATTGAAAGCGCAAAAATTCTTGAATTTTTTCTACATCATGAATCCACTTATGTTCACGAAAATGCCATTTTTTTAAATCACCAACCTATCTATTTTATAATCAAATTAATTCTTATGTCGATAAAAGAGAGCCCCATTTCAAAACCCGATTTGTAATTAACTTCTCCCTTTCGGAGTTAATTGGCAACTTTTAATTTAGCAACTAACGTTTTGAGGGACAGGAAACCGACTAATTAACCCTTTTAAAATATTATTTTAAAACTAATTAAAACTTTATGATCGGTTACTTAAGGTTGTTAATTTATTGCTTAAATCTTGAGGTAAAAAAAGTATAAGATAAGCCCAGGTGTGCCCCAGGGGGGGAGGCAAGGGGACTCCTGTAATACAAACGTGAAACAACGGCGTTTTCAAGATGACCTATTTATGAAGTGTTTTCAAATTCGCTAATGAAGCACTTAGTGGTTGTAAAAATTTCGCGTGCGCCCCACGTGGCTTTTAAGCGAACCAATTGTTATCGTCTTCCGGAAACAATTACCTCCTGGAAGAACGTGCAGAAACAATGAGTTATAGACCTGAAAATGGATAGCAATTGGTTAAAAAAGTTTTTTTTTCGCAACTGGGAAAGAAAAAAAATCGCCTGCAATCAAGAACGCATATGTTGCGGGAAATCCCCTCGGGAAACGGTGAAAAAGGAGCCCAGAGGAAGAATAAGGTGGATCCCCTTTTCTTCATTTGTTTCCCGGTGGGTTAAAACAATGGAAGGATGAGGTTATTAATGGGAAGCTCGGATGCTTCCCGTACTTTACCTAGAGGGCATTTCGAAAAGTTTTCCTCCCTCTAGTAATGAAGGATGACACGATGACAATGCCTTTCCCAAGAGGATTTCTTTTTTTCTTTTATAACTCAAACAATCCATGATATTCCAAGAGATACAGGTGGGACCCTGTCCGCCATTTTGAAAAAACGGGCCAAATTTGGAACTTTTTTCAGTTTTTTATCTCTAGCGCAGAAACAATGCATTTTAGCGACTTAACCATGAAGTAAAAAAAGAAAGATTATTAAATTCTGCGTCTAATGAGCTTTCAAAAGCCAAAATTGGTCCAGCCGTTCGGGAGATATCGATGTTCAAAAATTACTTTTTTTAGGGCCGTTTTTGATCACATGGCTCTAACAAGCAATTTTATCAAAAAAATTTTTAAAAAAAAAAGGGTATTTGAACATCGATATCTCCCGAACGGCTGGACCGATTTTGGCTTTTGAAAGCTCATTACACGCAGAATTTAATAATCTTTCTTTTCTAACTTCGTGGTTAAGTCGATAAAATGCATTGTTTTTGCGCTATAGATAAAAAAGTAAAAAAAGTTCCAAATTTGGCCCGTTTTTTCAAAATGGCGGCCGAAGCACAGGATGGGGGATCCCGCAAACTTGGATTTTAGAACTACCTAACAGTCCTAAACAATATAAAATCAAAAAAACTGCACCTTTTGCAATTTGGGAGCCTTTTTTCACCTCTGTCTCTTGAACTATGAATTCCGCTCTCATAATTTTAAGCTCTGACACGAATTCGATTTATTTTACGTACCGAAACGGAAACGTTATCATAGTCGGAATATTCTGCATATAAATCGCGATAGGAAGCTCCCAAGGGAAATTCTGGAATAGTTTCAAGATTTCTATTGATCAAAAGAATTTCAACGATCAGATAGTCATGAAAAGGACTTGAAGTGATCTCCCTTGTGATTGATGCATCGAGGACAAACTACGGATTTATCGTCTTTATATACAGATATTATCTAAAGTCCATACATCTTCAACCCCAGAAAAGAAAAAAAAACCATTTTCACCCCTCTAACGTATCTCACCTACAAGAAATATGTTGTTTTCCTTTACTTCAAGTCATTTTCCCCTCCGGTTCAATTAGGATAAGTAACCCTAAAGCTTTTGTATATTTTTAAAAGTTCCAATCGTTACGTTTTATCCTTTTCGGAAAATTTAAAGCCCCTTAGGGGTTCGGTTATATAACTAAAATGATTAAAAATTGTCTTTTTATTAATCTAAAGCCTGCTAGCATGCGACCTTTTGAACATTTTTGCCTATCAGAAAATTGAAATCGGACAATAAAGGATTAGAGAATGGATTGAAACGTGGAGGAAAAAAGATGAAAAGGGGGATGGAATGCATTCATCAAAACTGTTTCGGCTGTTAAAATGGGAACTTGGGATTTAAAAAGTGCACGGAACGATTATTTGAAACGCTTTTCACCGTTGGATTTGTGGTTATCTTTTTTAAAGCGGTTTTTTGTAGGGAAGAGGCTATTGAGGTGGTCGCCACGGAGGCTCCTAGGCTAAAGGACAATATATTTGTGATAAGGAAGCTCTAAGGATCTCAAAAATATGTTTTATCCGTGTAAAAATAACCAACTTATTGCAAGGTCAACAAGTCCTTTGTTTTGTCAGGGATGCCTCTGAATGGTCATTGGAAGGGCCAAATATGAGGTGAAGGGGGTGTGGCTTATTTGTGGCTGAGGTATTGTATTGGTTAGGGGGCGTGGCTTAATGGGAATCAAGGATTTTCGTTGGTCACAATTAGCCTTATTAAAGACTTTTTATTGGCCAGGGACATGGATTCAAGACTCTGATTGGTCAAGGGGCGTGGCTTAACGGGAATCAAGGTTTTTCATTGGTCAGACTTAGTATTATCGTTGTTACAGCCGATAATGGGTTTAAGGGGGATCCGACATCGAAGTGTGCGAGAGTGAGGGAAGATGCCCAAAAGTAGTTTCCTCATTTTGGGCACTAAAAATGGTCAGAAATTCTTTTTTGAAAAGCGCGTTCTCATTCTTTTGGAAAACTACGTGCTTTGTAGGGAGCAGTTTTTCGGGGGAAATTTTCCTCGAGAAAACACAAAATTAAATTTTCCACCAAAACTGAAATTTTGAAAAAACAGGTAGTCATCTTGTAGGTTTTGACGAGCTGATTTCAAATATGCTAATATTAAGAAGATCGGATGAATAGATTCGTCGGTACGACTGATTGGTCAAGCGATGGGGCTTATGTGCAGCTAAGGTATCTTATTGGTTAGGAGGAGTGGCTTATTGGAATCAAGGATTTTCATTGGTCAGGGGGCGTGGCTTAAAATGAATCTAGGATTTTCATAGGTCAGGATTATTAATGATGATATATAGCCTTATCATTGATACAGCCCAAAATGGGCTTAAGACTGATTGGTCAAGGGGCGGGGCTTATAAGTAGCTAAGGTCTCGTATGGTTCAGGAGGCGTGACTTATTAGGAATCAAGGATTTTCTGATCAGTCTTAGCCTTATCATCGTTAAGGCCTTCAATTGGTCCGATAGTAGTAAGTTATCGAATCTTCAGGGGGCGTGGCTTAGTTGTAATCGAGGATTTTCATTGGCCATGCCTAGCGTTATCAATGTTATAGCCTGGTCTTGGCTTTAGTCAAGGCTATTCCTTCTGACCAATCAGAAACCGCACAACCATCTGGAGCAACAGATACAACCGAATCGCTTCCTCCGCAGATGGTGGGAAGCCTTTTCATTAATTTACGTTATCCAAGATCAAGAAGTCCTTGAACCTTTCATCAGCATATGGCTAATGTGGGAAAACGATTCGCCTTGTTTTCAATTAAGGAGCTTCCACGGATTTCAGATTGATAGCACCTTTCATAACAAAAAGGGTTCTCAACCCCAGAGGCGTAAAAAGCCGAAATTGACATATAACTTCGTGATAGCCTCATGTCTCGGCTAAAAGGATTTATCTCGTCCTCACACGAGGAAAATGCAAATCTCCCCCTCCTCCCCGAAACCTAATAAAAGGGGAATGGGATTGTCGCGAGGTTTATATAGGTGGCGGCAACCACGTGAGCATCATCCCCACGTGGAATATCTGATTACGTCCCTGAAATATGAGACTTTCGCCAACCTTAACAACCTACAAAATATCCGTCCATCCATCCACTTCAGAGATTAATCTGATACACGATATATAAACACGGAAATTAATTTTAATATACATCCCCGGTTTTTGTCACTTTTAACGATACAATGTCGCCCATCTATTCTGAAAAATGTAAAAATTCGCAGTTTTTAGGGGGGCAGTAAATCTACGACTTGTGATTTGTGTTTCCAGAACAGTTTTGAAAGCTAATGGCCAATGGATGAAAATTGAGACTCCCCTTTGAAATTTCGTACAATGGCTAAAGAGAAGAGACTTCTGAGGGAATGGGGGAGGGCTGAGTAATGGGGTTTTGTGTGCGGCTTAGGGACCACCGCTGAAAGCGAAGATTGAAAGGTGGTCACTGAGGGAGCTTTTCGGCAAAACGTTACATCCCTTGAATCTCCTGGGTTGTCAGAGAATCAAATGTCAAAATAGTGACTTTCCGAAATATAGAGACTAAAAAAACATCCTAGAATGGTTTTTATCGTCGAAAAAGGTGTAAAATGTGCTTTAAAGTTTAGCCTTTGTAGATGAAAAGGTACAAAATCTAGTCAAAAGAGCCCCTAGTGTCCAAAATCAAGGGGAAAAAGGCCCCTAATGTCCAAAAATCGATTGAAAAAGAGCACCTGGCGTTCAAAAAGAATCGAAAATCACGCTAAAGAGGCCCTTTTTGTCGTAAAGTAACGAAATATAGTCAGAAGAGCCCCTACTGTCTAAAAATCTAAGGAAAAAGGGCCCCTAGTGTACAAAAATCGAAGGGAAAAGGGCCCCTAGTGTCCAAAAAGGATCGAAAATCAAGCTAAAAAGGCCCTTTTTGTCGTAAAGTAACGAAATCTAGTCAGAAGAGCCCCTACTGTCCAAAAATATAGGAAAAAAGGGCCCCCTAGTGTCCAAAAATCGAAGGGAAAAGAACCCCTAGTGTCCAAAAAGGATCGAAAATCAAGCTAAAAAGGCCCTGTTTGTCGTAAAGGAACGAAATCTAGTCACAGGAGCCCCTACTGTCTAAAAATCTAAAGAAAAAGGGCCTCTAGTGTCCAAAAATCGAAGGGAAAAGGGCCCCTAGTGTCCAAAAAAGGATCGAAAATCAAGCTAAAAAGGCCCTTTTTGTCGTAAAGGAACGACTCTAGTCAGAGGAGCCCCTAATGTCCAAAACTTGAGGTAAAAAGGGCCCCTAGTGTCCAAATGCCTACCATCCCTAACATCCCCTTAGTTCCCCTCAGCGCCACCAAATCCTTTATAGTCCACTCCTCCACCTCATCTGTTTTACCCCAACACTCCTAATCTTCCCTTACTTCCCCTCACCTCCATCGCCATCTCTCATCCTCCCCCACTCCCACCAACGTCTCTCCCCCCACCTCCCCCTAGTCGTATAGGGGTTAGTCGTATCTGGCAACCCTGCCATATCCGAAAACAAAAGGTTTTCATGATTTATAGGGAATTCGTGTGTACTAATTAGTTCCGTGCTTTGTCGCACTTAATCATGAGGTCAGGAGGGAACTTGTCTTAATTCACATCATAAATATCGTTCTTGCGAATCAGACACCTGAAAGTACGCCAAGATTTCCATTCTTAGCCTCCCTATGACGCCTAAGAAGGAAATTCAATCTAGAAGTGCTGATTTCGAGGTGTTCGTCCGAAAAGAAAGAAGGGAAGAAAAAAATCTTCGGGGGTAAAGTAATTGAATAAGGAACGTCCGAAGGGGTGGTTGCCGCCTGATTAGAGTTGAGGAGAAGCCAAGTGTTGTTGGCAAGGTTGAAACCAAGATCGTGCACGAGACAGCTTTATCTATGGGCGAAAGTCTCCGAAATTACCTTCGTTCTTCAACAACTCGAGATATAATTTAACGTTTTAATTCAAAAGCAGAATCCCTTTTACTAAAAACACATAAAGCCCCTTTTCGACTCATCCTTTATTAGTTTTCCTCCCCTTTAGAACTTTTATGTTGGGGTAGGAACAAACGCTTTTTATTAAACCGCATCCAATATTAATGCACCTGTTTCCAAGGCTGTATCCATCACACCAAGCTGGAGGGTGATTGGGTTGGGGAAGTGAAAAGTTATGGGGAGGTGATGGAGATTCTGGTCAGATTGTGGGGGAGGACAACGTTGATAAAGATGGTAGGGAGGTGGGGGGAGGTTGGTTTTGGTGAGGGGAAGTGAGATAGTGGATACGCTAGTAGATAGAAAACGCGGGTTCTACGCCAGAGGAGGAGGAGGAGTGAGGGGTTTTATGAGAAGGCTGACTCAGCACTTCGCCAAGTCCAGCTCCTCGCTCCCTCCTCCTCCTCCCGAGGAGTGCTGAGTCAGCCTCCTCATAAAACCCCTCACTCCTCCTCCTCTGGCGTAGAACCCGCGTTTTCTATCTACTTACGCTATCTATAATAGCATTTGCCATTTTTAGGCACTGAAATTTTGGGGTTTTGCTTGGAGGGGCGGAATGATATCGCGATTTGATCAGATTTTAGAATGGTCAGTCTGCAAAGGATAAAAGTTTAAAGTACAGAAAATTAACATTGTAGAAAATAAAACAGGTTCCTTGAAATAAAAACCGGTTTGAAGGACCCTGACCTTGGAAAAGGGAAAATGTTTATTTATCTTTTCTTCCCCCCTCATTATACTCCCCGGAACCCCGCAGCATCAGCCTTAAAAATCTCGCTCCGACGAATCTATCCATCCGATCGTCTTAATATTAGCATATTTGGGATCAGCTCGTCAAAACCTACAAGATGACTACCTGTTTTTTCAATAATAAAGTTTTGGTTGAAAATAGCATTTTCTATTTTTCCGAGGAAAACTTTTTCAGAAAAACTGCTCTCTAAACAGCACGTAGTTTTCCGAAAGAATGAGAACGCGCTTTTCAAAAAAAAATTCCGACCATTTTTAGTGCCCAAAACGAGGAAACTAATTTTGGGGGTGATAGTGCTGCGATCTCTTGAATGAGAAACAAACAATTCTGATGGGAGAATCCCCCTTAACTATTTTAGCACAGGCAAACACATTTCATCAATATATTATTAACAAAAATACAAGAAGAACGTGAGAAATTGCAGGTAATTCTTGAGTTTTGAGAAATCTAATAACGTTCGTCGAAGGGGAGCCTCACGCATCGAGTTAAATTAATTTTTGCTCTCTAATTGACTTCTTTTATAAACTTTTTCAAGTTAAAAGAATATAAAAAAAAAGCTTCCTCTTTTTACTGAATATTCCTTTCCAAGTAGATTACCCACTTCAAAGGAAACCACTCAGACTTAGGGGAGCTGGTAAAAGACACGTCTTTAATAAAGTAGATATGAGGTTTAAATTGATTTTTTTTATCCTCTCGTAATTCTCATGTAAAAAAATATAGGAACGTCTGTAAAACATCGTAAAACATGACTGTTCAAAGCACCTGATGCAGAAGTGCACTCTCTAGATATTAACACATGCATTGTATGGGGAGGCCGTATGCTCACCAAACCGTTACCGTAATGCACTATCCCTAAATTACTACTCCCTTGATTGCTTCATCGTTTTCCTATTGAAAGTATCTGGTCCTATAACGCAAATATCAAGTAATTCATCAAAATAAGTTGTTTCCCGTAAACCTACGGAGGAATTCTTCTGTTTTAGTCAACTAAAGGAAAATGTCCGGTATTCTATCATCAAAAAAGGGGGATAGTTCGGTTAATATCATCAAAAATTAACATAATCCAGTTTATTAGGTGGTTTCCCCGTTAAAAAAGAGACAAATTCAGCTTATAAAACGATTCTATCATCAAAAAAGGGGAAAAGTTTGGATATAAAGCAATTTAAACGTCGAAAATGGACAAAATCCGGTTATAAAGTAATTGCCTCGTCCAAAAAAGGGGGAAAGTTCGCTTATTATGGGATTTTATCATCAAAAGTGAAGAGAATCCGGTTATGAAGTAATTTCCTCGTCCAAAAAAGGAGGGAAGTTCGGATATAATGCGATTCTATCCTCAAAAAGGGGAAAATTTCGGTTATAAAGCAATTCTATCGTCAAAATGGACAAATCCGTTTATAAAGTAATTGCCTCGTCCAAAAAAAGGGAAAAAGTTGGTTATAACGTGATTCTATCCTCAAAAATGGGAAACTTTCGGTTATAATGAGACAAAATCCGGTTATAAAGTAATTGCCTCGTCCAAAAAAGGAGGAAAGTTCGGATATAATGCGATTCTATCCTCAAAAAGGGGAAAATTTCGGTTATAAAGCAATTCTTTTGGTTATAATGAGATTCTATCGTCAAAAATAGAGAAAATCCGGTTATAAAGTAGTTGCGTCGTCCAAAAAATAGGAGGAAAGTTCGGTTATAAGGCGATTCTACCTTCAAAAAGGGGTAAATTTCGGTTATAATGCGATTCTATCTTCAAAAATGGACAAAATCCAGCTATAAAGTAATTTCCTGTCCAAAAAAAAAGGAAAAGTTCGGTTATAACGCGATTGTATCTCCAAGGAGGGGAAACTTTAGGTTATAATGAGACAAAATCCGGTTATAAAGTAATTTCCTGTCCAAAAAAAGGGAAAAGTTCGGTTATAACGCGATTCTATCCCCAAAAAGGGGAAACTTTCGGTTATAATGAGATTCTGTCGTCAAAAATGAAGAAAATCCGGTTATAAAGTAATAGGGTCGTCCAAAAAAGGAGAAAAGTTCGGTTATAATGCGATTCTACCCTCAAATAGGGGTAAATGTCGGTTAAAATGCGATTCTTACCTCAAAAAGGGGAAAATTTCGTTTATAATGCATTTCTATCCTCAAAAATGTACAAAATCCGGTTATAAAGTAATTTCCTGTCCAAAAAAAAAAAAAAAAAGGAAAAGTTCGGTTATAACGCGATTCTATCCCCAAAAAGGGGAAACTTTCGGTTATAATGAGATTCTATCGTCAAATATAGAGAAAATCCGGTTATGAAGTAATTGCGCCGTCCAAAAAAAGGGGAACCGTTCGGTTATAACGCTATTCTACCCTCAAAAAGGGGTAAATTTCGGTTATAATGCAATTCTATCGTCAAAATGGACAAATCCGGTTATAAAGTAATTGCCTGGTCATCTGCTATAATAGAAAATGTTCGGTTATAACATGATTGTCACCTCCAAAAAAGGGGAAATGTTCGGTTATAAAACAATTCTATCGTCGAAAGTGGACAAATTCCGGCTATAAAGCGATTGCCTCGTCTAAAAAAGGGGAAGTTCGGTTATAAATTATAATGCGATTCTATCATATTCTATTCTAAGGGGGTGGTGGGGTATTTTACAAAGCAATTCTTCAGTCAAAAATGGAGAAAAACCGGTTATTAAGTATTTGCCTCGTCCAGAAAGGGTGAAAATTAATAGGGTCGTCCAAAAAAGGAGAAAAGTTCGGTTATAATGCGATTCTACCCTCAAATAGGGGTAAATGTCGTTTAAAATAGAAACTATCTTCCAAATGAATAAAACATTCTTTTGATAGTTGAAATGCTTACAGTATAAAATGAACCCTTTAAGTTATTCAGGACATTAGGAACTGCGGACTTGGGACTAGATTAGCAATTAGGAAAAGTTTGAGAAACTCAAGCAGAAAAGATTCCTAACAATGTAAAGCTGTGCATTTCTCAAAGAAGTTTGAAGATTTGAAAATTTCTCTATGCATAAAACATTTAACTTTCACGTATTTTGTCCCATGGAGAGGTTGCTTTCGACTCACGAACGGGACATTTGTCTCGCCGAGTAAATCCTTGACGTTTTCTTCGACGGGGTTGTCAGACGGAAGCCCCCCGAGCTAACCTTTTTTTTTCGTGTTTTTCCTTTTTCCCTTGAGAGAACCGAAGGAGGCGGAATTTTCAAGTGAGCCCTCGACCCGTTCGGACAAAGCGGCCCTCCCTTCACCTTCACCCCGCCCGTTGATTCCTATGAATCGTATATGCCCCTCAGGCTACAATCATCCTCTTCCTACCGCAACCCCTTCGCTACGGCTTAAAATAAAGAAAAACCTTTTACACCACCCTCCACGAACTAACCTCCGTAAATTACTTTCTATATAAAATTCCCTTTTAATCCTCTCATCGTTTACAACAATTTTCAACGAGTTTTTTTATTAGGTAGATTTCTTTCAGAAAATCTACCTATTGCAATGGGGGCAGTAGTCTCAGATTCAAAATTTTTGTGATAGGTTTTCATTTCAGACCCCCTGGACCCCAAAACCACCCTCAACTCAAAAGTTTTATATATATATATATATGTATGTATATATATATATGTGGTGAACGCAGTTGGTACGACTGTGAGGCAGGCTCTCGGCGCGCCCTCACGGGGAAGGTTACAGAGAGCCGAGAACATTCTACGACGCAATTCAACGAAACGAAAACGAACGGAAAACGCATCTCTCTTTTAAAAAACGATTATTTCAATTAAATTAACGCTAATTTGTTCCTTTAAACGTAAATAAAGTGAGTTTATTATTAACTTCTTTCATTCTATCCATTAAAACCGGAGTAAATCCTACAATTTTGGGGGCTCGTCCAAAAACTTTTCTTTCGGAACACTTTGTGACTTGTGTGGACTGTGGTGTAGTGTTTAGCCATCACCGACGTCGCGATCGCCATGCCCGAAAAAAACGGAATCCCAGGACGCAACTGACGGAAATAACGAGGTACGTCATCAAAACATTTCTTTCCGCGATGTCGAGGACGCAATTCCTTCGTTCTCCAACGACGATAATTACGATTTCCGGGCGTGGCTTGCTAGTTTTGAGGAAACCGCAGAGATATGCGGATGGAACGACACGCAAAAGCTCATTTTCGCGAAACGGAAGCTCACGGGAACTGCCGCTTTGTTTCTACGATCCGAAACCGGCATTTCTAGCTACCCTTTGTTAATTAGGGCATTGAAAAAAGAATTTGCACGACCGGTAAACAGCGCTGATATTCATTCTAAGCTGTCTAAAATGACGAAACGACCCGATGAGACTTCGAGACAATTTTTTTATCGGGTTCGCGAGGTCGCAAACCTCGGAAATCTCGACAACGACGCTCTTTTTACCTACGTCATTGGGGGCATTCCAGATTCAGCCTTCAATAAGACCATTTTATACGGGGCCGACACCATCGTCGATTTTAAGGACAAATTGGATCTTTATGATAAGATCAGCGGAGTTTCGGCTCGTCCGATAAAGCCGAAGTCGAAAACGGAACCGACGACGTCGACCATGGCGAAAACGAAGCATTGTCGCAATTGTGGGTCGAAAGATCACGCGACAGACGACTGCGGCTTAAAAGATAAGGGCATTAAGTGCTTTAACTGTAATAAGTTCGGAAATCACATTTCCCGCGATTGCCCGCTTCGAAAGGTCAACGCACCCCGAGACGCCCTTCCCGCTCTTCCTCCCCCTTCGAACGACTGCTACATCGCTCGTGAAGAACCCCCGTGTCCTTCACCCCTTTCGCGCGTCATCTCCGCACCCCCCACGCCTTCCTCGATGACTCTCGACATTTCGGTACGATCAACTGCTACGCACGCTATTCTTGATACCGGCTCGGACCTTAATTTGATTTCTAAACGGTTTTATTCTTCGCTTGGGTCACCGCCGCCGCTCGGACCGGGCGTAAAAATCACAGGACTCGGTTCGCGAGGATTCCTTACTGCTGGTGTTTTTGAATGCGAAGCTACCGTCTCAGACCTTGATTTTACCATCAAATTTCACGTCGTTGATAACAATTTGATAAATCATGATGTCCTGTTAGGGAAAGAATTTCTTAAGATGGTTAATGTTTCGATTGAAGGAGGTCAGATTGTTTCAATTACGAAGCTAATGACCCTATCTACGAAGTTTTGACGGTAAATGTATCCGATGGTGCCGAAATCGAGGTAGGAGATCCGAATTTTCGCGACTACGCCCGCTCGCTCAACGAAACGTACACGCCTCATACCGATGTGTTCGATGGCGCCGAAACCAAGGTAGGAGATCCGACTTTTCACGACTACGTCCGCTCGCTCAACGAAACGTACACGCCTCATACCCCGGTATCCACGGACCTTGCGCTTAAAGGAGAAGAAATTCAACCCTCTTCTTCAGACTACGCTGCTCCGACCGTACTCTCGAAAAAACGCGATGGTTCAACACGTTTGAGGACGCTTAATCGCAAGATTGTCCAAGATCGGTTTCCGGTGCCTATCTTCGATGGCCCTGGATGTATCGTCGCAAAGAATCGTCGAAGAAGCAAAGACACGTCGAAAAGGAAAGGAAGACGAGCATCGAAGACGCCGACGACGAGGATGATAGCTAACCCCCGCACGCACCGGTTGCCCGGGACGGGCAACTTCGCAGGATGGCCGAATGTGGTGAACGCAGTTGGTACGACTGTGAGGCGGGCTCTCGGCGCGCCCTCACGGGGAAGGTTACAGAGAGCCGAGAACATTCTACGACGCAATTCAACGAAACGAAAACGAACGGAAAACGCATCTCTCTTTTAAAAAACGATTATTTCAATTAAATTAACGCTAATTTGTCCTTTAAACGTAAATAAGTGAGTTTATTATTAACTTCTTCATTCTATCCATTAAACCGGAGTAAATCCTACATATATATATATGTATATATTCGCACGATAACTTGAGTAATTTTTACTTGACGACCATGAAATTCGGTATTTAGGGCTTTTAAACTAATAGAATTTATGAGTTCGTTAACGGCTGAAATCGGACCAGCGGTTTTGGTACTTTACTGAGGGCCTAACCTGCGAATCTCGCAAACCGTTCATCCAATCGCTTTCAAACTTAAAAGTGATGTTATGGGGATGGCTAGAAAGATTTAAAGTTGGTTTGGATCAGCTGGGTGCAATAGATTTGAACCTAGGTAAAAAAGAATTTTTTTGAATTTTTACCGGGAAACAGATGATTTTTATTTTTTCTTCGAATTATAGAAAGTTCTAGATCTAACCATCTGAAAGAAATCTACCTCTTTAGTCCTGCTGCCGCGGGACTCATTTTTTTTATTTAATCTTTCTTTTTTAGGTATTTTTTCTTTTCTTCTTTTTTTTCGATAACTAGGGTTGGATAGGCCTACCAGAAGATTGGGAAATTCCAAAAGGCCGCTCTAACGCGATGGTGCAAGGCCGGTCTTCATCTTTTTTGGACACCAGAGGTCTTGCTACTAGATTTAGTTCCTTTGCTATGAAAAAGGCCCTTCTTAGCTTGGTTTTGACCCTTTTTGGACCCTAGGGTCCGTCTTGACTAGATTTTGTTTTTAGCCGACAAAAAGGGCCCATTTTAGCTTGATTTTTGACCTTTTTAGCTGGCTTTTTGACATTTTAAGCTTCATTTTTGACCTTTTTAGCTTGATTTTTGACCTTTTTAGCTTGATTTTTTACCTTTTTGGCTAGATTTTTGACCTTTTTGGCTAGATTTTTGACCTTTTAAGCTTGATTTTTGACTTTTTCAGCTTGATTTTTGACCTTTTTAGCTTGATTTTTGACCTTTTCAGCTTGATTTTTGACATTTATAGCTTGATTTTTTTTTTACCTTTTCAGCTTGAATTTTTACCTTTTCAGCTTGATTTTTGACCTTTTAAGCTTGATTTTTGACCTTTTGGCTAGATTTTTGACCTTTTAAGCTTGATTTTTGACTTTTTCAGCTTAATTTTTGACATTTTTAGCTTGACTTTTGACATTTTTAGCTTGATTTTGACCTTTATAGCTTGATTTTTGACCTTTTCAGCTTGAATTTTGACCTTTTCAGTTTGATTTTTGACATTTATAGCTTGATTTTTTACCTTTTGGCTAGATTTTTGACCTTTTCAGCTTGATTTTTGACCTTTTCAGCTTGAGTTTTGACATTTATAGCTTGATTTTTGACCTTTTCAGCTTGATTTTTGACCTTTTCAGCTTGATTTTTGACCTTTTCAGCTTGATTTTTTTTTTACCTTTTCAGCTTGAATTTTGACCTTTTCAGCTTGATTTTTGACCTTTCTAGCTTGATTTTTGACCTTTTGGCTAGATTTTTGACCTTTTAAGCTTGATTTTTGACCTTTTGGCTAGATTTTTGACCTTTTAAGCTTGATTTTTGACCTTTTTCAGCTTGATTTTTGACCTTTTTAGCTTCATTTTTGACATTTTTAGCTTGACTTTTGACATTTTTAGCTTGATTTTGACCTTTATAGCTTCATTTTGACCTTTATAGCTTGATTTTTGACCTTTATAGCTTGATTTTTGACCTTTTCAGCTTGAATTTTGACCTTTTCAGCTTGATTTTTGACATTTATAGCTTGATTTTTGACCTTTTGGCTAGATTTTTGACCTTTTAAGCTTGATTTTTGACCTTTTTAGCTTCATTTTTGACATTTTTAGCTTGACTTTTGACATTTTTAGCTTGATTTTGACCTTTATAGCTTCATTTTGACCTTTATAGCTTGATTTTTGACCTTTATAGCTTGATTTTTGACCTTTTCAGCTTGAATTTTGACCTTTTCAGCTTGAATTTTGACCTTTTCAGCTTGATTTTTGACATTTATAGCTTGAATTCTGACCTTTTGGCTAGATTTTTGACCTTTTCAGCTTGATTTTTGACTTTTTTTAGCTTAATTTTTGACCCTTTTTGCGCACTAGGGGCCGTGTTATCTAGATTTTATTCTTGAACTAAGCTATAAACGTCTTAACTAGATTTCGTTCTTTAACAACAGAAAAGGTCAGCTTGATTTTTGATCTTTTTTGGACACTAGAGGCCATTTTAACTAGATTTCGTTTTTTAGCGGATTTTGTTTCCTATGAAACAGGCCCTTTTTAGGTGGATTTTCGACCCTTTTTGGACACTAGGGGCCCTTCTGGATTTCATTCCTTTGCAACAAATTTTTTTTTTTTAATCTTTCAGTTTGATTTTTAAGCATTTTAAAACTAAGTTCACCAAAATTGTGTAATCTTCTGGAAGTTGAGGTACGTTTATGTCAGAAGTTGATAAATCATTCTCGAAAGAAAAGAGCACGTTTATGGTTAAAAGTTTAAGTTATATACAGAATATTACATCCCTCTGGGTGTTTGGTTTCTACAAGTACAAAAGGGGAATGATACATGGAGAGGGTCGGTCCGCCCTCGTGTTATCCCTGAGTTATATTTGATTTAAAGGCAAAAGGGTCCTTCTAAATGCTTCTTTTTGTGGAGAAAAGTAAAGCCGAGTTTCCCAAGAGCCTTATAAGTCCCCCCTAGGTCCGACAATGGTATCGTAATCGTATTTTTCAACATTTGACTTTTTAACGAAAAGGCAATTTTAGCGTGCAATATTTCCTTGGGTCGAGATTGAGGGGGTCAATTAAGTCCCGGAGCCTAACGAACGAAAGAGTCCTTTCATCTGTGCCAAAATGTTTGGGGGAAGTTAAGCCCTCTGTTCCATTTATTACGTTATCCACTTCTCTTGTCTCCGTAACTCCTCATTACTCATTATTGTCCTCGCTACAAACTCAATATAGTCTGGAAAAGTTCGAGGGAAAAAAAAATCCAGAAAATATTCATATGAGTAATCCCAGGTTTGAAAATTCAAACTTTGCCAAGGGGAAACTTGAATTTGCACTCACCTCAAGTGAGGGGTGGGGGAGAAAAGTTTACGATTTTTCGTTTAATAGACTGCGGATATTCCCAGAGCGGGCGTTTGTAAATTTTTGACTGAGAAGAAAAGCGTTTTAATATTGGAGTGACTCGAGGGGACTCTTTTCTCTGGATTTTGCATTTAGATGGCGTACACTCTGAAATCTCAAGGTCGAGCCATCTGAAGACAAAAAAAAAGGCCCTTTTTAGCTTGATTTTGGACACGAGAGGCCCAATTTTGGCTTGATTTTTGGCCCTTTTTGGGTACTAGGGGCCAACTAGATTTTGTTTTTTAACTGCAGAAAAGGGCCATTTAGCTTGAGTTTTGACCCTTTTTAGGTTGATTTTTGACCCTTTTTGGGCACTAGTGGCCATCTTAACTAGATTTTGTTCTTTAACGACAGAAAAGGTCATTTTTAGGTTGATTTTTGACCCTTTTTTGGGAACTAGGGGCCATCTGAACTAGATTTTGTTCTTCAACGACAAAAAAAGCCTCGAGGCAGCCTCGAGAAGCAGCGGATTTCCTCCGGAAAGGCTTCCCTAAGCCTATCTTTGATGTCCTGGTTATCTAACGCCACCACAGTAAATAATGAAATGGGTCCCTGAACCCGGAGCCTCCACGCACCGCCACATAGCTTAAATTCCTCTAGAATCAGCAAAAATTTTCAAAGCCTATCGCTCAGTATATTTCATTTAAACCACGTGATTTTCACCGCCAAAAGTTCAAATTCTAAAATTAATTTCATCAATGCCCTAAGAAGTAACTTCCTCTTCGTATGCGGGCTTGATCTGTTGTCAATGTGAATTCTCATGTTCATGAGCAGCTCCTATAATCGATTTCGACCATCTCCTGCTCTTATTTCCTAAAATGACGAAATTCCATTTAAGTCCCTCAGGAGAGTCTTAGAACCGCTTAGGCGATTTCAAGTGTCTTCTACAATGGTCCTCGGGCCATAATATATTTCCGTCGCCATTTCCAACCATCTCGAACTCGGGTATCGAAGAAATCACGAAATTCCATTTAGGTCCCTTAGCCAAGTCCAGAACCGATTTTGAGATTTGAACTGCTATTAACTATGATCCTCAGCCCCTAGGACCTTCCCATCACGATTTTCACCATCTCACACCTTCAGGTTCGAGAAAATGACGAAAATGCCTTTATGCCCTAAGCGAAGTACCAGAACCGCTTGCTCGATTCAAGCCATTTTCAATAGGTTTCCTTCTCAATTTTTTTAGGCCCTAAATACAGAGTTTCATTAACCTCATGCCAAATTGCTCCAGTTATGCGATGAACATGTACATATATATATATATATATATATATATATATATATATAAATATATATATATATATAAACATGAAAGGAACATCCCTATATTTTTGTGATCCCCAGAGCTTCCTGATCACGAATATATAAGCCTCTAGCCTGGGAGCCTCCGTGACGACCACCTCAATAGCTACTTTC
>JAGWEN010001222.1:0-35568 GCA_018703685.1 Orius laevigatus
TTATTATCAGAAATAGTCGACTCGAGAGTGGTGAGGGGGCTGAGCCCGAGTGATAAAACGATTTAAAATATTTAAAAAAAGTAACAAAATAATGCGTTATTCTTTCTTTCATCCGCCGTAGCGTGTCATAGATAAATTGAAATTCGGAGAATCTCAAAACCTCAATCTCACAACCTTATCACGAAAGATGTTATAATAATATAGTTCTCTAAGCTCGGGGCGTCCTCGTTACCTTAGGAAAAAAAGCTATCGCCTATAGGTAATTAGCATAAATAACTATGCATCCATGGACACCAAAGTGAGCAGTAATAGGAATTTAACATATAATTCCCTCGTTATGAGCCATCATCAAACACTACTCTATGTAGTACAGTTGATCACAAGATGAATACTGTGACAGACGCGTCAATTTTGTAATACATATTATTATAAAGTATATTTATTATAAACGGAATTCTCAGTCAAGATGAGCATCTGCCAGTGGACAGTGAATTATTATTAAATATTTAAATATGAAATAATATATATATTAATATTATTTAAATAATATTAAATAATTTTTTAAATAACTTAAGACGTATCTAAATAAGTAGTGAGTTAAAGAGGAAATTCATTAAGAAGTAATTTGTAGAAAATTAGTGGTTTTTGTCAAAAAACGATTCGTTTAAGACTTAAAGGAGAAAAAGTGGGCTCATTGGAAGAAGACGAGTGGTCTGTTTTTGTTAGTGGGGTTTTTGTTTGTGTCGCCGGTTTTGGCGGTTTTGCCGCTTCCGCTTTTTTTTCTTTTCGTTTTCTTTCTGTCTAACTAATTTGTTTTCTACACCCGTGGAGCGGCAAAAATTTTCTTGAATAAGCTGATAATTTTTAATGATATTTTTTTCTTCCTATATATATATATATATTTTTTTTTTTCATCGATCTTCTACACTAGCACTTTCCCTGCATATTTTTTTAAAAATTTTTCTTGAATTTAAGAACTCCACCAATCCATAACCAAGGAAATATAAGCTTATTCGTATCTGTTATTTTTTTGTATTTTGATTTTTCAATCGAGTTCCTACATCATGTGCTTCATGTGTTTCCTTTATTGCGCAGTACCCAGTGACCATGCACAAAATTTAATGTCCTCATACGTAGATGAAGAATCCACCCTCGAATTTCTCACTATTTATACGTTCTCGTCCCGTTATCTGAAGATAACGGCTAGGATAAGGGCTAGAGGTGTCGCTAAGCTTGTCATCTTAGTCCCGGTACGGTAACCGGCAAGAATAGTTTCAGGCCCGAAATTCAATCTTGCTGTTATTCATTTCAGTCGGCTTAGTTCTGCAAACACGATGATGCAGATCTTGGATCAAGAAGTGCATTACAAGTTTTCCCATCGATCATGTTGCCGAAATTTGTAATTAATTTTCGGATCACATGTTAGGCTTGTAACCCAGGAGGGTTACAATACCCCGTTCTTCGCAAGCCGATGCCCTCATCGGTATAAAAATCAAAGACAGTTTTAGGTAGATTTTTTTTTATCGTTTTATGATAGAACTTAATTCGAAGTAACGCCGCTTGCTCTTCTTGCTTGGTTGATTCATCAGATTGAGAGGGTCTGCTGCGTTGATGGTGGGAGGAGGAGTGATTTCTGCCGAAATGACCTTTCGGAAACAGGTCTAACAAGCGAATCATCTGCTTGTACACCCTCTTGGGACGCTCTGGACAAACTTACACCATCGGCGGTCTCTTCGTGCACGTATAAGTCCAGGTTGGGACAAAGTCCTGACTGGCAGAGCCCAACGGATCATCGATCCTCCATGGGGTTTTCCCAAAATCGATGATGATGATGAGTAGGGCTGGGTCCAGGCTCTTCGGCTTCGGGGGATGCTGTACATTTTCTTCCACATTGGGTTTCATCATCTTGCGCAATCGCGAAGGCCGATATGAAAGACCATGACTTCCTTCATAGTGTCCATGAGTAAGCTGAAATGTATGTTTTCGCGTTGCCTGAACATAATTTGTACTTTTCAGACGTCGATTCTCCGAAACAAAGTCGAAACTCGTCATCTGTGAAGGTGAGCGGAGATAAATGAAAGAATATATTACTTAGACGTCGATTAAGCAACTCGATACTCTAATGTGGGGCTTGTCCATAGTGCGATGTGAAGCAGTAGATGCGGCGTATGCCTCGCAAGCCTGTAACCAAAAGGTGAAAGGTACAGGACGTAAAATAACGTGAAAAGACAAGCGTGCGCTAGGCCTCCGCACGACGAGTCAATTGGAAAACTCCTTGGGGTCGACTTACAAAAACTTTTTTATATTCGACATTCGAAGGAAAAACAATGGTCACTAGACCATTAAAACTCGTTTGCATTAGTATAAACTTTAGAGCGACACAATACGGACTAATCCATGAAAAAGACGCCATCGATGCTTTCGAGAAAATAAGTGGTCTCTAAGTTAATTTAAGTTAATTCTAAGTTAACTCTAAGTTAATATGTGTGGATTATTCGTGGATTTCGAGCGAAAGTACGTAACCTCTTCTTTTTTCGAAGTTTATTCCACATTCAATTATAAAATTTATTTAAAAAAAAAAAAATGTATTTTTAAATTATTTTCTTTACATTCTGTTTGTGAATGTAAAAATAAAATTTATAGCTACAAAAACTATAACTACATAATTATGTTACATAAAATACACTACACTACCTACTTTAAGTAAATAAATATACTTTGACTCCATACCCTTTTACACTTTACTTACGCCGAATTTATATCTTATAGTCCATCAGTTTAACTCTTGATCCCGAGAGTACTGACAATCTAAAATGATCATGTATCTAAATATAAACAGTATTTTCAGAACTATTAGCTACCATCAAAGAAGTAATATTCTAGTGGAGCGAGAATGTGACACCAAAGATGCTGCGTGTGCAAGAGGGCCAATTTACGAGCCTCCTCGAAAACGTGTAAGACTAGATTAATCACTTCAATGTTTTTATTATTTAGTTCAGAGGATTCATGACGATTGGCATCACGCCGCAGCAAAACTTCGCATGCAATGATGAAAAAAATCTAGGTCCGTACCTACAGGCAACGTAGAGCATAGTATTGAATATTTGTGCCAGAAGCTCTGCGTACACCCAATTTTAGATATGTACTCACTCTATTTATACATGCCTGTGCATTTGATACTCAGCAATTACGAGTGGGCTGCTCGAAGATGAAGATAGATTCAGGAGGCCATCAAAGCATCGCGAGTATAGCACATAATATAAATAAGAGTTTGTTGCTTTCTTTATTTCTATCTTTTTAATTAGTGTAAATATTAACTCTTAAGTTCACGCGATGGGTGATCGTCGATGATGTGACCCCGTCCGCAGACCTGTTTTAAGAAATTTGATGGCGTATGTCTATTTCCTATAAGCGATGTGTGGGTCGGTGCGCGATAGAGACTCCTCGGCTCAGAGACCCATTATTTTTACTGCGGCGCGTGACTAGGACATCAAGGCAAACTAGGACATAAACTACGGCGCGTGACTAGGACATCAAAGATAGGCGTTAGAGGAAGGCCTTGTACGTGGTCTGCCTCGCAGGAGTTGGTATACTTAACAAGTGGTCTCCCCAATGCAGGCCCTCTAATCGAGCTGTGTTTTGTTGTGTTGTAAACTAAAAGCCGCTGGAAATATTGTGGCGATTTGTGGTGCCACTGATGGCGGAACTCATGTGCGACATATGAATCCTTTCCTACTCTTCTCGTCGATCGTTCTTAGCCTTCGTTTTCTTTCTATCTTCTTTTAATCAGCCCACCTATCCACTATCATGGCTCTGTATCACTCGACACTCAGCGAGGTTATTGTATTTATTGATTTGAATTTATTTTTCATTTGAAAGGTTCTCGTGTATTAGTTGTGATACAAATGTATATTTTTCTGAACCTAAAATTGTTGAATGAAATACGTGTTTTGCGATTAAAAATCTTTAAGCTTTTTAAGGCTTTAAGTGCTATAATAAACATATTTCTTCTTTCTTTCAATAACGAATATAAACATGTGTAATAAGAAGGAGACAACTACAGCGTGAACAACCCCACATCCTTTATCTACGAGAACGGGTGTTCGCACGTTCCTCGACACCAGGTCGCGGTTGAGTCTAAATCTGTAACTTAAGAATCGAGACGGACTTAATTGATCTTGCAGATCCATCCTAACCATTCTGCACATTGGAGCAGGAGTTGTGTTATATCAGTCGAGGGTAGCTCTGGAAACCTACCGAATGAACCAACCTTAAAAGAGATGGCCATGTTCTCATTAGAACAGAGTTGGTTTTTTCAGTCAAGGATAGCTCTATGAAATCGTGTCCGAATGAAAAGACGCAACGAGATGGCCAACGTAACAAAGAGGCAGAAAGCTGACCGGGCAAGGAAGAGTGTCAGTAATCTCTTATAGACTGTTTTTGAACTTGCATCTAGAACGATGGGTCACGTCCCTCATCTTGCCAACAACAAGGTGCCCAAATGATAGAAAGAAAATGTATCGGACGATCGAAATGTTCCATACTCCAGAAGCATACTGGAGGGTTGCGTTTATAGAACCAATATATATCCCAGAATATGGCCCGCCTCAGCGTCCACGTGCATCTGCATCTGCAATCATCACTTTTGATTAATGTCTCTTACGCACATGACGTCAGCGATGACGAAATGTCTCCTCGAGAACTTAAAGGACGTGGAGCGAGGGCGGCCTTTTATATGACATATCCCCGATTCGCCTTCGCGTTTACGTGCATCAGCAAAATTCTATAACTTTGATAACGTCTCTTCGCACGACATGACATGAAAATGTCACCGTCGCCCGCCCTCATCTTGTTAAGGTTGCCCTAAGAGAGGGGTTAATGTGCTTTGTCAGACCTTAAGATTATGTGAAGCCTCAACTCTCTTGTGCGTCGCTGTGTTCCATCCGCATGTTCGGATGCTTCATAAGCAGATATGTATACCTGGGTGGAACTGTTTCCTGCTTATTGACAAGCCTCTTACGCCTTGGGGTACCAAATGTGGGCACGTCTGCATGATCCCATGACGGCTGTAAGCTTGCTATTACAAGATAGGCGCTGTAGGATTGGAGTGTACCGTTGGCATAGTTGTTTAGTCTCCATTGGTTGAGAAGTCCTGTTCATGACTGAATCATCTGCCCGAGCAGACTCTCTTCTGCTGAGTTAGTACGTGGCATACAACGCACTCATTAACGTTAAAATTGATAGAAAAAGTGAACAAGAACAGTCACCAGTATAAAATGTGCCGTCCACTTCAGCCACGTTCTCCGCCGCGCTTAGGACGACGTCAGTTTTTCAGTGATCTCACAACTCAGATTCCGACGCAGGCGTTAGTTAAAACTTAATGGATCACGCTCCTGCTCCGTCCTTATCGCCACTCGGCGTTCATTGTAAGACGACGGCGAACTTCGCCTGGTAGCGTCTTCAGAATATTTAAGATTCAACACTTGCTGATAAGCCCGTCGTTAAAAATACAGAGGCAGCATCAAACAAACAACATATTTAAACACGTGAGGACACGACGAGAAAAATTTACTGTCTGTACTACCCTGGCGCTCGCACCAACAGGCGAACATTTGGGCTTCTGGGATGAGGCGTTACAGAACATTATATGAGCGACAATCCCATTGATAATCAAATAATTTATCATCATACACAAGGGACTTGGATTCGGCTGAGTGCTCTCATCCATATAGTGAATGTTTAACAGCCAGTAGGTAAATTAGTTTGTTAAGAATTTAGCTCGGTGGTAACACGGCTCGCCCGCTCCGTTCTGCGTGCCGACACTCTTCTAACCATATTTTTCATTCCGCATCAAAGAAAAAGTGCTTCAAACACCTCACCTGGATGGAAACATTTCCTAGCATGCAGCTAGTTACAATCAGACAAAACAGTGTAAATCTTAAGAGCTTGTAGAAATAGACATTCCCAGGAGAACCTTTTGTTTCATGTTTGGTGAGGTATGCGGCCAAAAATGTAATATTAATAAGATTAAAACTGGCGGCTGACTAAATGTTACGCTAGAAGAAAAATTCAGAACCATTTCCAATCATGGCTACTATTATTATCTAGCCAATGCAAAAGAATCTATCGTTGTCACTGAAAACGCAAGAAGCTATTTTTGGAGAGCAAAATAAACACTTTACTGTTCCGCCGAATAATTGTTGCTGTAGAGGATGTTCATTACTAATGAAAGATTTTATTAAGCTGACCTTGATAAATTAAAGGTTACGCTGAACTTTCACGCATGAAGAATCTGTTATAACAAAAACTTACGCAGTACGGTGTCAGAAACATCTACATCGCCTACTCTAAATAAAGGAATTGAAATGTTATCTAAAAAAGTTTGTAAATATCTTTAGTTGTAAGTGTTCATCATCTGTTAGTATTCAATGTTATTTTATCTTTAAATGTCTTGTATGATTCTTAATTGATGTTTTTGATCTGTTTTCACTGTTATGTCATGTTAATTGTATTTCTTGTGTGTTCGGCTCTCGATTGATAGTTTCCTTGACCGTGTTAAAATGTTTGCTATGGTTGCGTTGTAGTTGTAAACCGTATGCAAGTTTGTTCAATTAATCATTTATATTTGTGTAATTGTCTACAATGATAGATCGATGTTAGTCCATGAGGATGTTCGCCTTTCATGACGAATATTCAACCGAACTAGATTTGAAGCTCTCTGTGTACTTTTTGATTACATTGAGAGAGATTCCAATACTTCACATCTGGATTTTTGACATGCACCAGGCACCATTAGTTTCTGATTACCATATATGGAGCTTCTGGTGGCCCAGCCTTATACTCTGCAGTGTATGAGCTTAATACTCGCACAGAATGAAACTCCAGATACTGGAACAAAAGTTTTCTATATGGCTGCGTTAAGCGAAACTTCATTCAATAAGTTGAGACACGCATCCTAGAAAATCTGGATTTTACAAGAGTTGTAGCGGACGGGTATCTAAGTTTTGTTTCTGTCAATTGTTTTCTCCTAATTTTAATTTAAGGGGCCGAAAAATGTGACATCCAAAGGCTGGCACGAGAAACACGTGTCGAACTACTTTTCCTCCATCCATGATTCTGTTTGTCCTCCCGCGGATCGTTGTTTCCGTTTTCCGCTGAGGCCAACTGACTACCTATCTGTCTACCATCCTTGTCGGAAAGCACTTCGTAAACCTCTCTGACGACTGCCATGTAGTGTACTTGCATCTCTACATATTACCTGTATAGTGCGTTAGTGCTGCTATTGATAACTTGAAATATAGTTTATAATATGATAAATTAAAATCTGGAGTAATATTATAACTGGTGACGATGTAACGTTGCTCTGTGACGTGGACGGG
This sequence comes from Orius laevigatus, assembly GCA_018703685.1. Classification (NCBI taxonomy): domain Eukaryota; kingdom Metazoa; phylum Arthropoda; class Insecta; order Hemiptera; family Anthocoridae; genus Orius; species Orius laevigatus. The sequence continues at coordinate 7,380 of JAGWEN010001222.1, forward strand.
CGTGCTTGTGCAAATCTACTAAGGAATTAGAAGCGTATGTAGGAGTTCAATAAGACTATTTCGCATGAGATTGTTGATAAATTGAGATAAGGCGGCGCGAATTCGGAAAAATAAAAGAATCGCGAAAAGCGCGCACAGCCCTCTTTTAATTACCATTGAAGATGCGCACGAATATCCGCAAATTAGTATCAAGACGTCAGGTACGTCCGGATCAGCTGAACAATACAGACGGTTTTTGCTCCGCTTATTAAAATCGGATAAAAGAACAAGATTCCGAGTGTCGTGAACGCCAGATATGAGGTTTCGATATCTCGATGGCATGACAGTGTACGTGGGTACCACAAGTTCAACCACCAGATGAAATTTACTTTTCAACAAAATTAAAATCAAAAACAGCACACAGATATGAAAAATGGATACTGGAACTTAGACTCCCTCTAACTGTATTGATTTTGTAACAAACAAAGATAATGACTGATGCTCTTCTTTTTTTTCTACTCCTTGTCAGTCTATACACGATCGACGGATATTAAGTCGATAATGTAGGTAGTACCATACATTCATGTCTTTTTATTTGGGATAGGTTTCACTACCGTACTTATATTATTCCCTTTATTAAATCTGTTTTGATGGCTCGGACTGATGCCACGGAGGCGACTGCTGTGCAAGCCCTCCCAGTCCGCCCGTAACCACTCTACATGGACTGGCAGTATATGGAACTTATAAATAGTTTAATTATTTATTTACGATCGCAAAACCGGTGGCACCCAACTAGCGCATGAATCTTCTCAATGATGGAATGAAGTATCAGCGAATACTATGTAAAATAGGTCTAATTGCTTTAATTTTATGAAAACTGTTTATTAAAATCTTCAGCCATTGGGAAACGCACTTGCCCCACAAGCTGCACAGTTCAATGACGGTGTCCACTGCGATCACCTTACCGCTTCCTCCTCCTTTAAAGATAGCTCATATAAATAATAGAAAAGACAAAAACTCTTACCGGTTCCATGTAGATTTTCATTTCGGAGCATCTGTACGTTTCTTGCTTTCTTTTTCAAATTGTCCTACGCTATTCTCAATCCTTCCGCCGTCCGAGTTACACTACCTGCCTTTGAGTTAAATCTTCTCCGATATCCTTTCCCATTCTTTCTTTTTTTGATTTGCCGTTACACCGTCCGTTTTTTTGGATTCAACTACGTGGTATCTATAAAAATCGTAATGTTTTAACAGTTGGGTGACCAGATGTAAGTTTTCATTTTGCTATAAACTTCCTCTCTTGTGAAAATCTGCATACCATCTGGTCACCCTAGTCCTTGGCCCAAAAAGAGGACAATAATAATAAAGGATAATAAAATTGATGATTTTTTACATACCTTTGACTGACGAGTTGAACTATGAACTCTTTCTCGCTCTGACTGAAGTCAGGAAGCCTTTTTCTTTTCATTTTCAATTCTTGCGACGCGGACATGACGACGAAATAAATTATGAAATGAAACCTCTAACTTGCGGTTATTTTGAAAAAGTGTAACCTTCACATCCCTGCTCTCATATCACTTGTACCAACTCACCAATGGAGTCGATTTTTGATTCTAGTGAGATCCCATTGTCATTCATTAAGTCCATCATCTATCCCTTCTTTAAGCAGGGTGAGGTAGACCGGGTTGGTTAACTATCGAGGCTTCTCGTGCATCGACTCTGTCGCCAAGATATTTACCAATCTCCTACTTTTTGTCACGTCTTTTGAATACTGAGCCAAAATTAGAAGCTGTTAATTGATTCTAAAATTCAGTCTGGCTTTGTGGCCCAACTCGAAAATTGTATTGAATATAATGTCTCCCACCTTTCTTTCAGCATGCCAGTTTTCGTTGGCGCTTTGTCCCCTTGTCTTCAACTCAGTCGTTGGCGTGGCATCAAACCAAGAATTTTTTAGGGCTATATAATGCCACAGTGGACCCCATTGGTAAGAAAGGCCGGCTGACTTGAGTTCGATGAGTGTACGATCCTGTCTTCCCTCGGTGAATGTATTTATCCACCTAAGAATCACCAAAAACTTAGAATAAGTACACGACGTAGTTCATAGAATAAAATAGATTACCTATGTACATGCTTTACTACCAGGGACATGAAATTTTCTGCTAAGAAATTTGTTTCGTTTGAATCAAGCAACTCGCATTTCCTCAGAAGCGGTTTTAGGCATTCTTTTGTGAAGCTAAGGCATTCCCTTGTTACTTCAGACATAGAGCTGTGTTGGTCTTGTTTTTTACAGAAGCAATTTCTACAAGAATGGTGGTCACCGAAAACATGGTGTGGAGAGTTTGTGAAATTATTCTTTAGTAGGTGTTAACTCTCCTTCGTTGTGTGAATATGTACATTCACTTTTCGGGCACCTATTGTTAGTTGGTCGATTACTTTTTTGTTCACTAACTAATCTTATCTTTTCACCATACCTAAACGTTAGCATGCGCATAGGCATTAGGAGGGCACTTTTTGAGAAAGTTCCATTTTTGCAGTTCCACTTCCATTACTGCGTATTTTAACGGATTTTAGGAAAAATAAAACTATAACTTGATATTTTTAAAAGGTTGTCAAAATTGGCAGTTAATTAGTCAAATCAACTTGAAAATTTGCGTAGATTACGAATCTGCAATAAAAAATGGGTTCTAAATTGAAATAAAGGCCGCTTCCCTTAAGTTGGATAATTAAAAGTTTACTTGCACATTTTACATTTAGCGTTGAACGAGTCGCCCCGCACAATATGTTGGTAAAATAATTGCAAAAAATAAATAAATAAATAAATTATTTTTTTATTTATTTTTTTTTGTTTGTTAATTTTTACTAAAATTTAAGCGTTTCTGCACAATTTACTGCAAGCAGATTTCGATTATTCTGAGCAATAGAAATATGTTTTTAATTAAAAAAAAAAAAAAAAGTACATATTTCAAAATTCTCCCGCGCCGTAGGCGACTTCTTCCTCGAGCGAGGGCTTTCCGCTTCCTGGATACAAGCGATAAATGACTGGCTTCCAGTGAATCTTTTTCCGCTTTTGCGATTCTTTTTATGTCCATTTTTTCAGGTTCTTCCTGCATATTTTGCAAGGATTGATAACTAAAGCTTGAAGCACTCTTATAATCAGCACATCTTATAAATGTTTCCATCATTAAAACGTGCTACAGACTCGAGTGCTCCAAGCTTTAGAGTATTAAATTGATTTTGATACGAGAGATTTTGACGAATTGAGAGCTTCATTCGGCAATGGGTGTTGCTGCAGGTAGTTTTGAACGGTTAAAATTGAGTCAGCTGAACGTGTTCTCAGCTGCATGTCTTCGTCTTTTTTGTGTTGAACATGAATAAGAACGTTTACTCAAGTGTGGAGGCTATATTCCTTTTATTTCATAAAACTCGACACTCGACAGGCAATTTTAAGAATTTTAAAATTAGAGGGTAAAAAAATCTATCGATAGGCGTGACCTATCGATTAATCGATAGAAACTATCGACTATCGCCCAACTTTAGTATCAATCCTGACAAATATTTGCTTGGGAATTACCCTCCAAATTGAGTGGTTGAAGGATTCCTTAGCATTGTGTGTTTTGCCATGAAGGCACTTTTGTAGGAGTCTAGGCGTCGCTAGATCACGGTAAATGTTTTTGATAAGGTCCATAATAGGTTTTGGTAGATGAAAATGCTGACTGTGGTCATATTGATCTCCTGAAAGCAGTGGGTAAGTGTGAAATCCTTGATGTGTTAGGTTTCAGAAAAATCTTAGCTCACAAAAACATGCATTTCAATTTACTTTTCTTTAGAAATCAGATAATAAACTAATTATAAGAGAGAAAAAAATACAGCATGCACCCTCAACATTCAAACCAGAACCATACATGCACTAAAATACTACCATTCTCCAGTGCTTGCAAGTACTTGCACCATCCCATGTCGCACAATCCATGCCCCGGATTTTCATTCGATGATGAAACATGGAAATAAGAAGCCCACACCGCTTTTTTCATATCGTCAATATTATTTGTGTTCCTTCTAATGGCCAGGCCAAATAAGTTTTGCAACTTGTCTATTGCAGCGTTGGTGATCCGGTTCCTTCCGCCAAGAGAACGACCATCGACCAACTTTCCCTTGGTCGTTGCCTTCAGCTTGCGCAGTCTCGTTCCCATCCTTTTCTGGACATGCCCGACGCATTCTAATTTCTTGATCTAGAAAAATCAAGTTTTAGCGCTAATAAAATAAAACAATTCCATTTCTCACCTCAAAGTCCGGACCATAGGGTTTACATTCTGCAACTTTTGAAAACGCTTTTGAGTCCCCATCGCCGAGGTAATATTCGTACCTAGCATTGTATTTTTGTAATGATCGTTGGAAAATTTCCATTGCCCCCGCCACTTCCATTCCTCCACTTGTCCCTGAGTAATTTGCTTTGCAAGCAAGCAAATGACTCTGCTTGTCAGGACAACGACCGCAAGGCAAACTAGGACAAACTAGGCGTGGGGGGGGGGAACTAGGGCTTCAAAGATAGGATTAGGGAAGGCCTTTCCGGAGGAAATCCGCTGCTTCTCGAGGCTTTTAGCGGATTTTTTTTAACTATTAAAAAACAATCTTTCAGACTTTCTCCCGCTTCGTCTTTCGATGACTCGGAGTCTCTATAGTCTTCTGAAATAAAGTTTAGTAAATTCTAAATCTAAACTATTTAAGTTTAATGACTAACCAAAGGTAACATCATTTTGGAAATGATGTGAAACTCTTCTTAAGTATATGATGACGTCCGTAATGTTCGTTTGTTGCTCCACCCGCAGACGTTCCTCTAATCGTCTTCGTCTTAAGTCGGGTCTCGGGACACGGATCACGAAAAATGTTCTGGCTACTGGCTACTCATGATAAGTTAGCACTTTCCCCGGCGCCTAGGCAATATGGTGAGAGCCCCCGCCTTGGGCCCTAATTATCCCCTTATGAAAATCTATATAGTTTAATACAATTTAAAAAAAACTATTTTCATCCTCAGTACCTTTCAAATCAAATGTAATAATTAAAACAGAAAAAATTTATTTTTACGATGTCGGTCTGGGTGTCACTTTTGAATTTTTTAAGCATGTGGTTTTACCTTTTGAAATTTGATTTGAATGGTCCTGAAGATGAAAATAAAATATCATATTATATTAAATTATATTATGTGAGTACAACTACTATAGTTATTGCCTTATGTATAAGGAAAGTAGTTCTCATTATCAGATATACACACCTCCTCCCTATTGAGCAATTGATGCAGTTCGATGTTGCCCCTATTTTCTGCATCAAGAAGTAATTCTAAAATTTAAAAAATGCATTAATGAATTTTTCTTTTGTCCAACATCAAATTACAATTAATAATTACCGAAAAATTGCCAGGCGGGCAAATGAGTCCCACGCCTGTTGAGGAAGGCATGGTGGGACTCGGCTAAATTATTCGTTCTATGTTCTGAACGGAATATCTGCAAAACAATAAGGAAAGAAATTTATAGACCAAAATAATAGCAGTATTGGCAAAAGTTAGAACATAATAAATGACATAATGATAACATAATAAACAAAAAATCAGTAGAATGAAATAAATATTTACAACTGACACGTAGACAAAAACTATAAAACGGTAGTGTATGTCGGTTTTAAATAATTCATTCGGCCGATTTGACTCTACAATATTTTTTAATTTCCTAATTTTATACTAGACAGGACTCTTCATTTTCAAGTTCTAAACTCGGCGCTGTATTCTCCATTACACTAACTCAGGGAATTGAGGCTTTGCTTTAAAACTTACGGAAAAATTTGGTTCACGATTAATCCACACATTGAAAGTATATGTTAACAGGGGCTCGAGGTTGAAGAGCCCACTGTTGAAGGCTTCTTGCCTTATGCGCTGAAAACCCTCCCTCACTAGGTTCACAGGTAAAAAGGGTAGAGCCATTATCTGAAAAAAATAAATAAATAAATAAATAAATAAATAAATAATAATAATAATAAAAAATAAATAAATACCTAAATATATTCCTTTTGCATGACTAAGAATGGCCGCTTCCCCCATGTTGGATAAAGTTAAGTTTCCTTGCACATTTTACATTTAGCGTTGAACGAGTCGCCCGGGTCGTTGGTCAACCACTTTTTTTCCATCCAGGTTGAAGTGGCATTTGCTACTTCTGGGAGGGGTCGCGATTGCTAAAGCCACGGAGCACACCTCTCTTAACACATCACAAAATCACTGAAAGAACTAAGAAAGAAGACAATTTAGAGCACTAATTAAGGTAAAAATTGGAATCCCCGCTTTGTTGATCTTGAACTGCTATCCGTATCCAGCACATCCGTATCCAGCACATCACCTATTGTACTGAACAGGCCAAAAACTCGTCCAGATTCCTCCTCTATCCCCAGCAGGGGTCGAAGATATTATGTTCCCGAAGATTCGTTCCTAATCGATCTTATTCAAATCGTTCGAAGCAGGAACGATATTTTTTTAGGAAAATCGTTCCGATCTGGACTGGAACGATATAATTTTGTTAGAAAACAACCGCTACCGAACGAAACAGAATCCGCCAGGAGCGATATTTTTTGATCCCTTGAGGATTTGATCCTGTGGAACAAAAGAATATATTCGTTCTCAACCTTGATTTTGATCTCAAATGAAACATCTAAAAAAAAAACCCGCTAAAAAAATCCCCGAGCCAACCTCGAGAAGCAGCAAAATGATCCAATTATCCTCAATCCAAAAATACTTCAATAGTTTCCTTTCATCCGCGAAATTCGATAAAAATGACACTACATATTGGGAAACTGGCATTTTAGATGAAATTATTTAAAAATTTTTCCGAGTTTCGAAGAAAAAATCTTCTGAGTTTTGATCGAAAATCGCCGTATTATATTATATTATCTCCTGTCAAGACATGATTCAAATCTATAGTACTTAGTAATGTTTTTACCACATAGACGAACTGGATTAAAAATGAAAACAAATGGGTTGGAAGATTTAGTTCCACTTTTCTCACATTCAGTTAGTTGAAATTATTCGCTGAAGATTGGTCGATGGAAAAACGTTGTATTACATGTGAACATGAAATTGAAAAATCTATCCTGGCACTGGTCAGTAAAGACGAGCTACCTTTTAAAATTTTAGATTGGCCGGCTCTAAAAACTTTTACGGATCCCCTGATCAGTGCCATAGTATTGGGGAATATTTGGGTGACGCAGTCACTGGAATGAAAGAAGAAATAAAGAAAAGAGTTTCAAAATAACTACTTTCGCTAAAAATATCAGCATCGAGGCTTAGAAGAAGCGTTCTCGGGATCAATGTTCAGTTCGCCGAAAAAGATGCTATCGAAATCATCACATAGGGGATGGTGGAGTTGGTTTTTTGAGTCAGTAAAAAAAAACCCTCCTTTTGCAAAAATAAAATATCACCGAGGGCGATCTTTTTAAAATTTGGATGGAATTAAAACAACAAATGCAGAGCGAGGGTTCCAATAATTTGTGGGCCCAACAATTATTTAAAGCAATGAAAGTTCGCGAATCTAATTTCATGAGCAACGACTGTTTTTTTTGGCTGGCTTATACGTGAACCCACAGTACCACTTCGTTACTTCCCAGGATTTCAACAAAACGATAAAGGCCAAACTAACGCTGCTGCGACAACTAGCTCAGAGGTAAGGTTTTTTATTTCTACAAAAAAATGTGGGATCGAAATATCTCAAATGGTTCCAAACCAGATAGACCGCGTAGACCTGCGAATTATGTTACGAACGTCTTTCGACTGATGGTTTGATAAGTCCAAAAGAGCGCTTACCGACCCGAGGGGCCATCAATAAAAAAAGAGAAAAAGTTTAAGCAAGGTCTCAGGGAAGTTAAATAATAACTACACTCCAGAGAGTCTCAGGGTAACTACAAATGGCCGTAAGCCATCACTAATGAATTAGACATTATTTGAATTATAGAGCTGGTTTAATACTGTATCCATCTCCCTTTCAACGAAGCACTCTGGGATCCGGGTGACCCCCTGAATGGAGGAAGTTTACCCGTATGGCACTTCTCACGGTCGACTTAATCAGCTATCTGTAAAACCAAATGAAGTGCACTTAACTCGACGCAAGCATCACTAGCTCCCAACTTTACTAGCTATTCAATTTTCTCACGCATTTTCTTTGTTTCGGCTGTGCGTACTCCTCGAATACTATGAAGTAATATCGTCTAATTTAGACGCATAAAGTCTTTTCCCACATCTTTTTACGCGGACACGCTTTCCTGACGTTTGGCTTCTGCTCGGCCTACATCTCAAGAGCTTCGTCCGTTCTCGAGTGCATACCTACATATTTTGCCTTATGTGACGTTACTTTAGTTTCCCCTCACAAGCTCGCAATTTTCCGAGTCTCTGCGTCTGGTCACGTCAGCGTAGCTCTTGACTCTGCAGGGACCGCTCGTGTTCGTACTGATGCGTGGACGAAGCATGCCATGGTCTCACACAATGCCTCATCGCGAGCACTCGCAGAATGCGGGTTTCCTTCCGCATCAAGCAAGACTTTTCACAATTCGGGGTCTGTTGCCGGACTATGTACGGAAAACAACGATTCCGTACACATTTTAGCGCGCGGTGCGAGAGACCAGGAGCCTCCGAACTGGTCAGAGACTGCTAATCGAAGAGGCAATCCGTCGATCCCTCACTTAAAAAAGCCGCTGAAACATCTCACAAAAGTCCAAGGCGACAAGCAGCGAGGGTATCCTTCTCGAGCATTTACCACGACATGTTTGATCGAGTCGCGATCGACCACTGCTTTCTTGCTTGTGTCCGTCCGCCGCTGGATACACGCTTCTGACCTCCGCTTGCTAGATTATTATTACGGGGACCGCAGGGCTAAGCTCGTTGGCGTCTCGAGTCAGATGATCAGAACGACTTATGGAGCGACTCACAACGGGTGGATGGAGGAGCCCGCTTTTTTCGACTGGTTTTCAAAATTCACTGTAAATGTAAAAGTTACAAGACAAAATTTAGGACTCGAAGGCAAAAAATCAATATTATTTTTCGATGGCCATTCAAGCCACATTAGCCTCCGTATTATTCGCCTGGCCATCGAAAACGACATTCTATTGATCAGATTTCTCAGCCACTTGACAGATGTAATGCAACCGCTGGACAAATGTGTCTTTGGCCCGCTCAAGAAACTGCGTGGGAAAAATCGCTCATCGATCATAGGTCAAGTAGAAGATAGTTGGTCCGGGACGGATTGAGCAAGAATGAGTTCACCGGAGGGGCATTGATGGTAAGCTAGCGTTGCAAAAATATGAGCCACTCAATGTGAAAAGTGGGTTTTCATCTACTGGACTTTTTCCATTGGACCGAACAAAAATTTCTGAAGACATTTTTGACCCTCATGCCCTAAGTCGATACAAAATTCATCTCGCTAGGGCTTCATCAAACCTTAGCACATCACTTATTTCGGATCCTCCATCTCAAGCAATAGAATCTGACCCTCCTATGCCTTCTTTAAACGAATCATCCTCCCCAAATCTTCAATCCTCTTCATCTTTAGATCCTGCTGGCATCTCTACATCTCCCATATCAGACCCTCCTATGCCTCCTCCTTTAAACGAGCCCTCTTCCTCAAATCTTCAATCCTCTTCTTCTTTAGATCCTGCTGGCATTTTAGAAATGTTTAGAGATATCATTAGACAGGCGACAACTGCTACTCACACAAACCGAAGGTGAATATAGGAACTCGCTTAAAACATAAGCAGTACGGAGAGGTTCTTACTTCCGATGAAGTTTTAGAAGGCTCCGAGGAGCTGAAGACAGAAAAAAGCGAAGGCGATACTACAAAAACGAAGCACCTATCGACAAATTGCAGAAAAGAAAATCAGAAGCCTGAGGTGACAGAAGAGATGAGGATGAAGATTAAAAGAAAAGGAGAAAACAAAAGCAAAGAAATAAAGAAAATAAAATTGTTGGTAGATGAAACCGAAGACGAAGACGAAGATGAAGATGAAGAAGCTGAAATGGAAAGACTTTTTTTTAACGACTCGGATGATGAACCCAGTGGACGAGGCACACAGTACACACTCGGAAGCATGCGAAACAGGCTATGACTGATGAAATAGAACATATTCCGATGAGATGAATATCAGAAGCAAAAATGATTTTATATTGTGGATATTGTCGGGCTAGGAAAAAGATAGAATACTCACTGATTCATACGTCTGAGCCGATCAGATGAAGTAGAGGTAGGTATGCAAATATTTTGGTTACAGGGTTAAAAGCATCGACTTGTGAAAAATAAATTCAATTAATCGCGAACGACAAGTTTTTCATTGAAAACAGCAAATAAAGCCGACTCTACCGACTCCACATTGATCACGACTACTACGTTTGACAGCTACTACCACACTCTGTCTCTGGAACGATTAGCGTCACCCAGAAATAATAAAATATAATATATTTTACATCATCTTTGTTGGCGTTAGTCATTTCTGCGTTTTAACGACCTGTTGGGGACTAATTGTACAGCTATTTGGGGTAATGTAAACTATTCATTTTGACTATCAAGCATTTTGTCACAACAAAACACCGGTGAAGATACAATCTTATAAAAATTTAACTATTTACTGGACTAATTTATTGATCCTAGGGGTCTAAACTATTGAAATTTCGTGTTTACATTTACCCAATTTCTTGGGGCAATTGTACAGAAACAGGCGTTTATGTGAGACTAGGCAGAACTACAGTAAGTCTAAATTGTAGTCAAAGTACGCGAGATGGTCACCAATAATGTAAATAAAGTCATTCAATCGCCATTAATTAATTTCAGTTACAAAAACCAATTTTTTTTAATATTAATGTGTGAAAATGTTTACAATTACCCACCTGACACTATACAATTAATAATTTTTTTCATAATCAGAAAGCTTGGGGCCCTTATGTTTTGCGCTCTATATCAAGTTCCAACCTTATAGGAAGTGTGTGTAAAATTTCAAAAATGATGGTCAACACCATTTCCGAGAAAAGTGTACCTTTTCATGTCAACTTTTACTTAGTAAAACAGCTGATGGTCCAATGAGATCAGAGATGCCAAAAATTGCATAATATCAAGTTTTTTGCTCACTACATGAAAATCGTTTAGCGATTGTCGAATCCTTGAACATTCTATTGAAAAGTAAATTGATGCCATCGTTGGATTTATATGAATTATGGCTTCTGATGGTGTGAAGAGTCCATAGGATTTCTGCATCCAAGACATCAGTTGATTTAATTCCTAAGGGAATAGCAGATGATGATGAACTGATAGCCTTTGGGACTTGTTTCACTTCTTGTGAAGACTTACCCTGCATCCAATAAGAAAAAGATGTTGTTTTTTTTCCTTTTGCATAACTAAGAATGCCCGCTTCACCCATGTTATATTATACAGTTTAGTTTCCTTGCACATTTTACATTTAGCGTTGAACGAGTCGCCCGGGTCGTTGGTCAACCACTTTTTATATATAGGATTGTCCATCTACTACCTACCCATTATTCCATCTACTACCATCTACCTACCCAGTAATTTTTTTTGGCCTAAAAATTCAAATTTTTTTTTAATTTATTTTATTAAACTTTAAGCATTTCTGGATTCAACCATGTATATTATAAGATCTGAGAACTAGAAGGTGGTATTTGACAAAAAGAGAAAAGAGAAAACTATATTATACAATACAATAATACAAACAATATATTACAATATTATACAATACAATATAAAAATAAAAACAATCGGTAGATTTTCTTAAAGAAATAAAACCTAATAAAACCAAAACAATGATATAACCAAACAATAAATATGAATAATTGACAATAAATGATCAATAAATAAAACTATATAAAATAAATAACGATACAGAATAAGAAAAGAACGATAAAACAACTTGAATAAATGCAAACAAAGGTCGAAAGCTGTGGACGAAGTACACGGTCACGGGTCAACGGCGGATCGAACAACAACATTGATATTTTCTACCTTGTGTTCAAGTTTTCGATGGGTTAAGTCTCACTAAAAAACTTCACATGTAAACTCATTCCCCGGTATAGTCGTGTAAAAACTCGCTTTGTAATCATAATAGAACGTCATAGTGACATTATTTATGGTAGAAACAGGCCGAAATAAACCGCGAAATAGGAAATTTTAGAAAACCGCTTCTCCTGAAAATTACCTTTTTGACCACATAAGGTACATTATCTCGGGAATTAACAAAGATAACTATCTGAAATTTTACAGGTAGATTACTATAATATCCGAGCACCTACACATTTTTTTTCAGCTGCCTAAAATAAAAAATAAAAAAATAAAAAAAAAAATGAAAAATAAAAACTCCAACGAAAAACGTTCGATTTTTTTCGGTTAGGTTTTTTATAACCTGTGACCAAACTAATTAACCTTTTGACTTCAAATTAAATATGTGGGTGTATTAAACGTTTACACATGTAATGAAAGTAGCGGCACCACGATCGGTCGATTATTTACAACGAAAATGTACCTTTTATGCAAAAAACCGTGTTTTTTACACCGATTTTTTCAGAAACCACCACTGCCGTAAAAATTAAGTTATTTAACTGCTAGAGGTCTTAAATTAAAGCTTAATAACTAATTAATAACATTCTCTGGAAAAGTACATTGATGCCATCGTTTGATTTATAAGAATTATGGCTTCTGATGGTGTGAAGCGTCCATAGTATTTCTGCATCCAAGACATCTGTGGATATAAGTCCTAAGGGAGTAGATGATGATCAACTGCAACTTGCCTGTGGGACTTCTTGGAAAAACGGGAACTTCTTGGAATCCCTGCAGGCAATTAGGGAAATATGTTTTTTTCCCTTTGCATGGCTAAGAATAGCCGCTTCCCCCATTTTTTTTTATTAGATATTGCCAAAATGATATTATATAAAAATTAGTTCAGGTAGTGCTGGGGCATTCAGCATTAAAACTGAGTCAGGAACGAAGGTGAGATTGAGCCGTAGGTGTTGGGGCGAGTCAGTTACGACTCGGGATTTGGTGAAAATGTATAATGAATCAGTCCCCGCCGAAATTGCAACTGGTAGCGAGAAGAGAGAACGGTAGGTCGAGGTCCATCTACGGAACAGATAATCTGCACTATTTAGTTAGCTCGTTCGTTTCCCAGGGTATGGAAGAGAGGTTAAATTTAGTAGACGGGTTTGAAAAGTCCTATGGAGTTTCAGCCCAAGTTTTCCTTGAGCGTATTAGAACGAATATTTCTGCAGATCCAACGGTCCATAAGATGATGGTAGACTTAAAAGATTTTAATATCCAATATTCACCTCGAGCAATGGCGACCCTCTTTGAAAGTATATTACAGCATGGAAAATTGCTCTCGTATTCACAAGATTAGGTCGAGAAGACAGAGTGGCTAATCAAAAGCAAATATAATTAATATGCAGGTCAAGTTCCCATTGTTAGGTGACACCGATACGTATGAGGTGAAGATGGGAATGTTTTCGGGGACTAGGTCCACCGACTTCATTAACACCATACTTAACAAAGCCTACTTTGATGTTACCTCCACTGTTGTAGAATCGTATTATAATATCCGCTGTTTTACCAGCCATTCACAATTTTTATCAAGAGTGATGAATTTTATGTTCCCCTTGTGTTCAGTCTCCTACCCAGCAAGACAACAAGAAGTTACCAGAATGTTTTCGACAAGATTTCTAATTTCCTAAAGGCAGACGCCATTTTTGCTGATTTCGAGTTAGCTATTCATAGCGCAGCTCGAGCTCGGTGGCCAGAAGCCAAAGTCCGTGGTTGTAGATTCCATCAGGCCCGATCATGGTGGAGACGAATACAAAAAGAGGGTCTCACCAATGATTTTAACGAAAGAGAATCGGAAATTGGAACACAAGAAAGGGGAAATCACTCGACTTCAGTTTTTAAAATTCGCCAGCTTCAAATTTAATCCGACCCAATGAACAATCATTTCATCCTCATATTACATATAGACTAACTTGCACATAGCTCGACACATTTTTAACCGTGCCTACTGCTAAAGTGGTAGACAGTCGTAAGCCTGCAGTAAACGGGAAGGAAAGTGTGTAGGGTGTCGGGAACCTTTACGGTCATCCAGAAACAAGAAGGGTCTTTTTTTTTGGGAACCTTCGCGGCCATCAGCGGGAACCTACCTTTAGTAATTCGGGAACCTTGGCGGCCAAACGGGAACCTTAGCGGCATCTCCCGAAGATTTAATTAAAGCTGTAAAGATTTAATTAAACTGGTTTCCGACCGATCCATGGGTCGAAGTCCCACTCCTGGAAAGGCCAAACCCACGTCCCTCTAAAAACGTTCGAATTTGGCATTTTCATCTACCTAATTCAGACAAAACGTTTGTCCGAACCGAGCATTGGGGACAAAAAAAAAGGGGGGGAAGATGGCTGGGGGATTCACGAAGCTTTCCTTCCAGCAATCGACGATCTGGCCTCCTGGGTGGGTACCCATTCCTCTGCTTTGTCATCACAAGTCCTAAAAAACCTAATTTAGCTGAAATATCTGAAATGGAACATTACCAGTATTTAAGCGGATTTTGAAACCAAAATTGCCTGCATCTCGGTAATTAGGTTTGTCCTACTTATGGCTGAGAATGGACAATTTTCTTTTGTAGCTAGCCTTTTTTGAACTAAGATTTTTTGAATTTTCCCGCTTACACCACCATGGAATCATAATTCTAATAATTGAAAGAACTAGTTTTTCCCTAATCACCTCACAATGGTCCCTGCAGGCATTGTTGAACCAAGTAAAGTCTAAGGTGTCCTGTAGTTTTTCCCCTAAATGACTGCTTAGATTAAGTTTATGGCTCAGGCTGGGAAATATCCTCTCAAATATACGTTAGGAGATTTCTGTATGGTAAGCGTTCTTTTTCGGAAATTAAGCTGTCCCTATCACTTTCCGCAACCAAAGAAGACCTACAATTACTAGTCAATGCCCATTAAAACTTTCCTGGCCACAAAACCACTGACATATTCGACTGCCATATGTTCATGTCTTGTGTAATCGTTCGGAAGAGAGTCGATCAAGAGAGAGAGGTCTGGATGGGTGTCATCATCCAGTGCGGGAGGGTCGTCGACATCTCGAGGGTCATCTTCGGCTTGTTCAGTAAGTTCACCATCGCTGTCGTCACCGACGTCATCGCCGTCGCCGTCGCCATCATCGTCGTTGTCTGAGAAATCTTCATCTTGATTTGCTGCAGGTGTTGGTACTCCATCTAGAAATTCTCAGAGAGTATTAAGCAGTGGGGATGGGGATTCTTCAGGTTCGCAATTTGTGTTTACATGCTTATGGTCCCTAAATGCAAGACCATTGATCATCGCCGTTTTGAGGGCAGACATAAACTGAGTTGCAGAGGGGTTGACACACGACCCACACTGAGACCTGACCACACCAAAAAGATTTTCTAATGGATCTTGGTTGACCCGCCGCAAGTCTAACCTATCTAGATGTGGAACTTCTTGTTTTAAAAGATCCCAGAGAAGGCAAAACCCTCTAAGTGTTCGGATCCAACCTGACTGGCTAGGGGGTTTGAGTGTGGTCTTGTAAGGCTGTCCGGGTTGGGAAGGAGCTCTCCGTGTTTTCGGATTGTCGCGGAGAAACTCGATGTTGTGAATCTGCAATAAAACAAAAATGAGCCTTTATTGTAAGACAAGAAATAAATTTTTACCTTGGACACAGCATCATCCCAGAACTTCAGTCTTTCATCTTGATTTCTCAAGGTAATCGCCATTCGCATGTTCTGGAAGCCACCCGGCCCTAAACCTGCACCATTCACCGAGTCAAACGTTGCGTTGAATAAACGCAGAAGTTCAATCGTCCCAAGAATGATAAAATTTGATTATAATTGAATTTCTTACTGTTGTCGACCAAAAGATAACGTTAAATTCAAAAATTCAGTATCATTTCTTAATTTGTACCTTAAAGAAAATATAAAAAGTTATTTTATTTGATCTTATTATTTGAAAATTCCTTCAAATTTCCTTTGAGCAGAACTCCGAAGAGACACGTCTACCAACCAAATTTTATTAAAAAGGTAACCGAAGAGTAGTCCGTTTACAGTTCCATGCCCAAAAATTCTCCTTCACAAAAAAATTGAAATAGTTTCTAAATTAAAAATTCCACTCTGACTACCCTCCAAGCATTCAACATATGATGACTTTGGGGCTTCAATTGTGTTCCTGAACATAAGCTTCCTAAGAGCATACCTAAACTCTCTTGCACGTGGTGCGTCGTTGCTTCCAAGTCGTGCCTTAATATGTACATGAAAATAGCAATGCCGCATGATCCTGGGAAATGGTGTAGGTCAGTACATAATTAAATCCTTTTTCGTTTAATAATATGGGCACAAGATGTTTTAAACTATTAATATTTGTTAACCAACCCAAAGCGAACTGTTTTATTTGGTGGTTAAGAACTGGTATGTTTTGTATTTTTAATGAAGAAATATACTTGGTTTTGGAGTGGCGGGCGGGAACAGTGAATAGAGATTAAAGAAGGTTATTTACAATCATCCATATATTTTTACCCGTCACTGACTCATCCAATGTTACCAACTGTGGATCACTTCACGATAAATCTTTATAATCAAAATAGCAAGGAGAACTACAAGAGGGGCAATTAAAAGACTTAAGAATCATACCATGATCCGCGAGGTACCTTACCAATTTTTTGGAGTCATTGATGATTGCATAAAGTTCATTTAGATTGAATTTACATCCACAACATAATTGTGATGTAAGTTCATAAATTTTTGTTTGTTCGTTTGCCATTTAAAGAAATTTTTTTAAAGAGAATAAAAAAAAATGGTTTAGGGTAAACGATGCTTACGTATTGAGAGGCAAAGAACAAGTGACGAAATTAACGGTCAATATCATAACGGCCAATTTCTTCGTTAGAAATTTAAATTCCATCATTCCATCGACCTGAAGGCATCCAGTCAAATCGTCGTTTCGTTTGTTTATAAATCGTTTGTTTCGTCTATGGTTTGTTTGTTTGTTTTTTTTGTTTGTTTGTTTTTTTTTGATGGCTTTGCTTATGCATCATGCCATTGTTCTTTGGAAATTTAATCTATATATTTATGTTGGTGGCACGTATGAAACGATTTACAGCATCCGCTACGTTCTGGCAATCGCCCTGAGAATGGCCCCTACATCTAGGGGCCTTTCAAGAATCCTCTTATGGTGACTCTCCAGTGCCACAAGTCCAAAAACATATGATTTAATTCAATTCTAAATTCAGTTCTCAATAAAATCTTTACAACACACAACATATTATTATACATTCTTATAGAGATCCTCTTACATTTATCTCTATATTGGTGACCCCAAACGAACCGTTGCAAAACACAGAAGAGACACTGCAGAAAGAATCTACATCGCTGAAAACTCTCCAGTGCCACACTCTCTTCATCGAGAGATTGGAGTAATTCCTCTCTCGGCGCTTCGTACTCCGGGCACTCCAATAGCACATGTGTGGGCACGACATCACACGTTGCGCAGTTAGTAGTGTCCCGCATCCTCATTTTGTAGAGATACTTCCCCCAGAGCCCATGATTTGTCCTAAACCTCGCTACGGTGGAGTAGAAAGCTTTTGGCTTTCCTACGACCTTAGACCAAAAGGCAATGTCGACTGGTTTCGGAAACAAAGACCTGTAGTACCCTTCTGATTTCGAGTTCTGGTACTCATAGTGAAACTTTTCTTCATTTTTTCCGTCTATGTTCCAGATCTGTTCTGGCTTGTCGGCAATGTTCAATTCACTAATTGTACTAAACAAAGGTCAAAGAATTCATTTATGTAGAATGGGTCCATCGCTTTTCTCCTCGACACCTCTACATTTTCCGGCTTTTGTAAGGAAAGGTTGTGTCGCAAAAAAAATTTAATTATTTATATTAACTTAAAAATTGGTGACGAGACGGTCAAAACACGGTGTGCTAGCTGATCAATTTTCGAACGAAAAAATGGCGACCATACCGCGTTATTTAAAACAAAATAAGAGCGCCAGCCGATTGATAAATGATAAAACAATCGATTTATTTTCAATTTAATATCGAGAAATTATTTCCCGCCAAATTATAAGATAAAGACGCACTTACCCCCACCTTACGAATTGTAATGACGACTCCGTTTTGGTCCTGTGACCGTGGAGCTGAATAAATAAATAAATTATACCTTAACTACTTGCCAATTTTTATTAAAGTTCAAGAACACATCAAGCCTACAACTTCAAGGGAACCACATTGCACTCGGCGTTTGCTTTACCATTGAATCAATGTGCCGTTCAACTTGTCCCATTGAGTGCATCGATAAAGAACACCCTATTTTCAAAATTACGAGATTTGGAATTAATAATAATCGATGAAATAAGCATGGTGGGGCCCAAAATTCTTTCTTAAGTGGACAGCCGGTTAAGACAAATCTTTAGTACGGACAAACAGCTAGGTGGACTCTGTAATCGTTTTCGGCGATTTCAACCAACTGCCGCCAGTCGCCGACAGATTTGTTTTTGATTGGCTAATCGATCAAGCCTCTATGGAGAATTGATTGGGAACCCGCTTTGGGAATTGTTTTCGTGTTTTCGCCTTACCAAAATAATGAGACAAAAGGACGATGCAAAATTTATTGAACTTTTGAACATCCTCGCTTGGGGAATGCTAACAAAAGATCAAATTTGTACGTTGAAAAGCAAAGAAACCCAACCCCATTTGGTGCCTTCGAAAGCAATAAAATAGTTCCCCACCAATGAAAGTGTCGACTCCTTTAACCAACATGCCATAAATGAGGACTATAACAAAATTATATGCGAAGCTGAAGATCGCATAATTAATCAGCCTGACAAGAAAATCGCAGAGAGGCTCTTAATGGCGGCAAAAAATGCAGCCACAAAAGATTGCCAGGGGATACCTTTTAAATTGGAACTGAGTGTCGGATTAAAATATATGATAACTGTAAAAGTAAACCTCGAAGATGGACTCGTGAATGGTGCTGTAGGCGTGTTAAAAGAGGTCGAAAAGGAAAAATTTTGGATGGAATTCCCTGAAGAAAATGTCGGAAAAGAAAAAAGGAGAGGGAATTTCCATAAAACCGAAAAAACCTGGACCCCAATTGAAAAAGTAACGAGCACGATAAAACCAAGCAAGAGTCCATATTCCGTGCAAAGACGACAGTTTCCGATGGTTCCTGCTGAAGCGATCACAATCCACAAGAGTCAAGGTGGAACTTTCTATCAAGTTGGCGTTCATCTGAGATCAAAAATGTCGCATTAAGTCGCTGTAAAAGTCTAGACGGACTATATTTGGTTGGAAATTTCGTACCGCCAAAGCAGGCTAATGAAAAAGATAAGGTGGTTGTAGAAATGCAACGCCTTAATAACAAGACACTAAATTTATCAGGTGTGTTGAATTGTCAGGGTGTAAGGATTGTGTATCAAAATGTTCTAAGGGCCGGTTTCACCAACGTTCTAACCGAAGGTTAAGGAGCACTAACGTCCGGTTAGTGAACTAACTGCCGGTTAGACGAGTCTTTTGCGTTTCACCAACCTCGGTTAGCATTAACCGGAGTTTACTGACCGAGATTAGTAAACCGCCGGTATTTCGGGAGTTTAGTGCCACTAACTGGAGATTAGAGAGGTTACCACTCCATTTTCATGCTTCAGTGACCGTTCTTTCTCGTTAGCAGTTCTATTCAGCTTTGTGAATTACCAAATTTAAATGGCTTTATCGAGAGTTTTCGCTTTATTTTTCGATGATGATGATGATGATGAAGAGGTTGTTCGACGTCCTCGATTCATCAGAGAAAGGAACAACGACTTCGATAATTTTGACGACACAGATTTCATCGTTCGATATCGTTTGTCGAAAATGACAATTTTGTCGGTGCTGGAGGACATTCGAGGAAGCTTAGAGTACTTGAGTGAAAGGTATGTAAACAGTTAAATATCTAGTAAAATTTTATGATTAATATCAGGTCGGATAGGTCCAAGGGGAGCTGAAAATCCCCGAAGGCTCGCTCCGACGGGATGGTGGAGGGCCAGTCATCCCGATTTCGATTCTTTTTTGGAGACCAGGTGCCCTTTTAGCTGGCTGCTATTCCTTTAAGACAAATAGGGCCCTTTTTAGTTTGATTTATGATCCTTTTTGGACACTAGGGGCCCTTATAGCTGGTTGCTATTTCTTTATGTCAAATATGGCTCTTATAAGCTAGATTTTGATCCTTTCTGGGCACCAGGTGCCCTGTTAGCTGGCTGCTATTCCTTTAGGACAAATAGGGCCCTTTTTTGGTTTGATTTATGCTCCTTTGTGGACTCTCTCTCATGGGCTAGATTTTGATCCTTTTTTGGACACTAGGGGTCCAGACTTTTACCTATCCGACCCTGATCAATACAGAAATATTGGGTGTGTAATTTTGTACATGTAAATTCATTGCAATTTTTCTTCTCAGAAATGATTGCATCTCACCGATGAATCGGTTCCTTTGCGCCCTTCGCTTTTATGCCACCGGATGTTTTCAACGGGTAAGTGGTGATCTCAGCGGTTTCAGCTCCTCTACTGCGCATCGGATTGTGCATAGGGTCAGCACTGCCCTGGCTGGCTTAAGGGCACAACATATTCGCTTTCCCGAAAGCCCGGAGGAAATTAGAACAGCTCAGCTTGAGTTTTTCGATAGAGCAAAATTCCCCAGAGTTATTGGTGCAATAGACTGCACCCATATAAAACTGGGGAGCTCTCCAGGTATGGTCACTGCTACATCGCTTTTGCTTATAATCATCATTATTGTTTCAGGTGGTACCGATGCTGAAGTCTTCCGAAATCGAAAAGGCTTCTTCTCGCTCAATGTTCAAGTAATTTGCAGCGCGAATATGGAAATTTTGGACCTTGTGGCTCGGTACCCCGGTAGTACGCATGATTCCCGAATCTTTCGCCAGTGTAGGAGGAGAGCCCGATTTGAAGAGGGACGATATCATGATGCAGTGCTGGTGGGTGATAGTGGCTACGGGTCATGCAACTATATGATGACTCCGTTAAGTCGATGCACCACCAGAGGAGAAAACTTGTTTAACGAGTCACAAATCCGAACCCGCAATCCTGTGGAGCGTCTCTTTGGGGTTTGGAAACGAAGGTTTCCAGCCTTAGCCATGGGGTTGCGGGTTAAACTCGACAATGTTTTCTCAATCATCACAGCAGCGGCTGTCTTACACAACATCGCCAGGAGAGAAAGGGACCCGATGCCCAGCTCCGTGGGAAGAAATCTTTGCACAGGACATGGACGACGAAGAACTTCCAGATAACAACCGCAGAGTCACGCCTGCAAACCGAGTGCGAGAGGAACTCATCAATAATTACTTTGAGAGGTATATTTTATTAAACGTAATTTAATAACGTAAACAAATGCTTTATTTTGTCATTTCATTTATTTTCTTGTTTTAGTTAGCCGGATGATGTAAACTGTTTTGGTTTCGTCGGGTATTGCGGCATAATAAGAAAGATGATGACATTTCGATTAGCTTCGCTAACGTCGCAATAAAATTATGATCTTATCTTCCTTATTATGCCGCAATAAACAAAAAATTAATTCTTTTTTTTTTTTCTTCTTCTTCTTTTTTCAGGTTGGCTGTGTTGCACTAATGGTTTTCCTCCATAAAAACTTTTGCTTGGAAATATTGTTTTATTACATCCCATTCCTGGAGAGCATTCATTTCTTCAAAAGTAACTGATTAAGACCTGGGGGGAAAAATGAAATAAAACTGTAGCATGTACTTGTGTATAAATAAAAATATATAAAATAAATTATTACATGAATTCATTACTACCCTCCCCTTCTGATCCTTCTACATCTCCCACTTCGATAATGGGGATGACACCTTCTCTCTCTCTCAAAACTTTTCTTTTTATTTTTTCTTGGGTAAGTTGTTCTCTTGCGATCTCAAGTAATACTTTTTCTTTTTCTTCTTTTATAATTAAAATTCGCATTTCTATCTCATGCTGCTCTCTAGCGAATTCTGCTGCTGACCTCAATGTCGCTGCTTTGGTCGTCTCTATAATTGATTCTGGCTTTTTCTTCGTCGGCCTTATTGCTTTTGACGATGGTTCTCGCAGCATTTTTGACGTGAAGTCCGACCAATTTTTGGACTAAACAATTTAAAAAAAATTAGATAGGTGACTAAAACTGGGAAAATGTTTCAACTTACATCGAATTCAACCTCGTAGTCGGTCGGTATTTTTGCTCTCGGGGAGGATTCAACCGTTTCTTCCTGAACAGAGGGAGAGAAAGAAAAAAATTAAAATTAAATTAAATTTTTTTAAAATTCAAGAGTTTTTCAAGAATCTGGAAAAATAAAATGAAATTCAAGAATTTTTCAGTTTTTCAAGAATGCGCACGAACCATGTGTAACTCATCTGGTGAGCCTTCAGGAATCCTCTTGCAGGTGTCTGTAACAATACATAGTTAGCCTTATTACATTACAGTTTCTCTTAACAAACCTGGAAATTCTTCATCGTCACACTCTGCATCATTGTCGAACGGATTGTTTAACGGGTCAATCCTCGACCTTATTAAATCGATGACCAGTTCAATGACGGTGTCCACTGCGATCACCTTACCGCTTCCTCCTCCTATAAAGATAGCTCATATAAATAATAGAAAAGACAAAAACTCTTACCGGTTCCATGAAGATTTTCATTTCGGAGCATCTGTATGTTTCTTGCTTTCTTTTTCATATTATCCCATGCTATCCTCAATCCTTCCGCCGTCCGAGGTACACTACCTGCCTTCGAGTTAAAGTTCTCAGATATTCTTTCCCATTCTTTCTTTTTTTGGTTTGTCGTAACACCGTCCGTTTTTTTTGATTCAACTACGTGGTATCTATAAAAATCGTAATGTTTTAACAGTTGGGTGACCAGATGTAAGTTTTCATTTTGCTATAAACTTCCTCTCTTGTGAAAATCTGCATACCATCTGGTCACCCTAGTCCTTGGCCCAAAAAGAGGACAATAATAATAAAGGTTAATAAAATTGATGATTTTTTACATACCTTTGACTGACGAGTTGAACTATTAACTCTTTCTCGCTCTGACTGAAGTCAGGAAGCCTTTTCCTTATCATTTTCAACTCTTGCGACGCGGACATGACGACGAAATAAATTATGAAATGAAACCTCTAACTTGCGGTTATTTAAAAAAAGTGTAACCTTCACATCCCTGCTCTCATATCACGTGTACCAACTCACGCTAACCGAGTCGACTCTAACCTACGGTTAGACCTAAACTTCGGTTACGGTAAACTCCGATTACTTAAACTCCAGTTAGCTTCGTGAAATCGGTTTTCAACCGTAACTCTCGGTTAGAACTAACTTCAGGTTACGGTAACTTACGGTTAGGCTTGATTTGGTGAAATCGGCCCTAAGTATGTTTAACACACACCATTTCTCTGACTTTTAAAATTTCATGAAATTGAACACACCCGAAATAATGATTGCTGCCGAAACATGGACAAAGCCCGAAGATAATGTTGACATTAGTGGGTACGAAATTATTTTCCGAGTCGACGGCACAAGAGCAAAACGGTACGCATATGGCATGGTGGTATACCGAAGAATAGACGTAAAGGATACCACAGTAATCGATTGCCTACAAACGGAAGACGATAAACAACCCTGTTGTATATTAAATCTTCAATTTGGCAATATTACTGTAATAACCGGTTACAGATCGCCTTAATCAAGCACTGAACATTTCTTGGAAGCATTCGATATAGTTTTAAACACAAATTTTGAACACAAAAAACTCATAGTGATCGGAGATTTTAATTTTAACACTTTCAACCATCCACTTCCAAAATTTTATCAAAATTTAATAAAAAATGGATTCAAAAACCAACTTCCTGAACACATTTTCACAACGGATTCAATGACGGCAATCGATTGTGTTTTTTCTAGTTTTAAAATTGACGCGGGTGTTGTTAAAACCCTCTACAGTTATCACAAGGCAATTTATGTGAACCCAAAATAGGTAAAACTCATCTTTATAATATTTAATAATAAAAAATTTTTATTATATATTGATGTAAAATCAGATGTTTGTGAATTAAATAAAAATCAGTTGAGCTTTGGAGCTCGAAGTGTAAGGACACATTTTTATTTCATTGGTGTCAGAAGTGTGCAATCGGACTCTGCTCGTTTTCTGGTTCGTAATACGTGGGACATGTCGTACGATGGGCGTATCCCGCCGATTGGTGACCTGCCCGTTTCACCGAGGTCCGTTGATGTCCCTTCACCGGTGTCGGCTTGGTTGGGACGTGATTCCAGGGCTTCTGGTGCGACTTTGCCTTTTTCCAGGGTGCCCGTGGAAAATCGCCGTTGTAATCCGATTGAGCCGATCAAACCGACGTTGCCGGAGTATGATGGGTCTTCCTTGTGGGAGGACTACGCCGAACGATTTAACATAATTGTGGGAGCGTACGAATTGTCAGACGAACAGAGAGGGAGGATTTTGGCTTCGGTTCTGCAGGGATCAGCCACTATGGTTCTCCGTTACCTTGGCCCTCACTCGACATCATATACAACACTCGCGAGGCTGCTCTCAGAACGGTTTGGAGAAGGATCGCAGAAGGCATTTGTCTTTCGACAGCTACAGGGTCGTCGGCAGCTCCCCGGCGAATCGATCAATCAATTCGCAGTTTCGCTCGAGGCTCTCGCGTTTAGGGCTTGTCGTTCAAGTCCTGAGATTGGAGAGATGCAGGCCCTCTCTTCGTTCTTGCAAGGTTTGCAAGATCCGGATGTGCGACGACGGACAATAGCTTGCGCCCCGACGACGATGGCCGAAGCTCGGCTTAAAGCTATGTATTTCGACGCGAATCGGCAGGCGGCTGCTCGGGATCGCAGTAGGACGTTCAGTTGCTATCGGTGCGGCGACCCTGCACATGGCGTTAAGAATTGTCCTCACCCGGACCAACCTCACTCGAAGTGTAAGGACACATTTTTATTTCAATATTATTCAGGAACATAAAAACCAAATGAAGATGTCAAGAACCCCCAGATTAGTTTAGTGCATACATCACGACCCGGATAAACAACTTTAGTAACAATACATACACTCAAATTTTTACCGGGAATAACCTGATTTTTATTTTTCTAGTTAAACCATATGATTTTTTACACGTACTACACGAACAAACTTATTTTAATTTTATTTTTGATCGGTACTTCGTTCTTTTAAGTCGCAAAAAACTTGCGTGAGTATTATGTATTATTAGGTCTTTTGGTATTGTTTTTTTCTCGATGGCTCCCTAATCCAATAGAAAAAACAAAGTAAGAATAAAAAAAACCTCAGTAGGTACTAAAAAAATAAAAATAAATTAATTTTCTTTTTTCTTTTGCTTCTCCATGAAAATTAACGCGAAGAAACTCAAGAAGATTCCAAAAAAATCGGATCCAAAAAGAGAATCGGGCGAAAATAAAGAAGAAAGAGATGGAAAATTGTCGGTGCCTTATGACGATTTTGATGAAGAGATGGTATTAAATAGTAGACGCCGCTTATGAGACTCACGGATATAAGGTTCAGCCGCATATAAGACTCAGAATGGGCAGGAGCGGTTCGGTCGTATCTAAATACATTTAAAAAAAATCGGATATAAGAATCACCACTCCGGATAAATGACTCAGTTTTCCCGGCTATGAGAACTGAAACTGTGGGAAAGGGGGTGGTTTTTTTTTATTTCTACAAATTTTAAGCGCGCGAGTTAATTCCGCGAATTGGGGAACGTTGAGTTTGTTTACAAAACATTAGTTGAACTTTGCCCCCTACTTTAATTTTATTCCAGTCAGTCTTTCTCATGTTCATGTTTGTTCAGTTTC
The DNA here is from genome assembly GCA_018703685.1 of Orius laevigatus. Taxonomy (NCBI): domain Eukaryota; kingdom Metazoa; phylum Arthropoda; class Insecta; order Hemiptera; family Anthocoridae; genus Orius; species Orius laevigatus. Next base: position 33,270 of record JAGWEN010001222.1, read on the forward strand.
GTGGCTTTTTTATTCGATTTTTGTTTTCTTCATTTTTAAAATGAGTGGTTCGAGACGTTCTTTAAGTTCAAAGGACAAATTAGACATTTTGGAGAAGTATGATTTTCTCAAAAATATGAGAGAAGCGTGATGTGCACCTTTTGTTTATGTTTTAATTCAATTTTTATGTATTCAATAATAAACTTAGTATAAAGTCGTTTTTGATGAATTTTTTTACGCTTTTTTCCCCACTTCGTCTATAAGGTTTAGCCGCTTATAAGACCGAGTTGCCAACTTGGGTCACAATAGCTTTGAAATCCACGCGGACTACGGAGTCACCAAATTGGGTCAAAATAGCGTAACAATCCACGCAGAGCTGCCAACCTGAGTCAGAATAATCAAGCAGGGCTGCCAACCGTTGTCGCAACAGCACAAAGAGCCACGACGAGTAGCCCACTTGGATCAGAATCGCTTTGAAATACACGCGGTGTTACCAACTTGGGTCAGAACAGCGTAACCTGGAACAGGGCTGCCAACCTGGTTCATAATAATCAATCAGGGTTACCAACCGTTGACTGAATAGCATAACTGTCCTCTCAGGGCTGCCAACCTGGGTCACAATAGCTTAAAGAACATGATTCTGACCCCAGTTGGCAACCCTTTGTGTAGGTCTAGGTCGTCTACGATGATCTAAGATGATTTTTTATTACCATTAATGTTTTATTCTCAGTGCATAATATGCTAAAATGCGATTTTTTTAAAATAAATTTTAATACTTCAGGTAAAAAGGGTTTTATATGCTTGACCCCCACCCCGCCAAGTGAGCGGACTACTTCTAACACAACTTCTAACCACACTTCTAACCAACTTAGGTGTCGTGACTTTAGCGCCCCGTGACTTTTGCGCTCACTTTAATCCTCCCCCGGTTTTAGGCTCACTTGGCGGGGTGGGGGTCAACCATATAAAACCCTTTTTACCTGAAGTATTAAAATTTATTTTTAAAAAAATCGCATTTTAGCATATTATGCACTGACAATAAAACATTAATGGTGATAAAAAATCATCCTAGATCATCGTAGACGACCTAGACCTACACAAAGGGTTGCCAACTGGGGTCAGAATCATGTTCTTTAAGCTATTGTGACCCAGGTTGGCAGCCCTGAGAGGACCGTTATGCTATTCAGACAACGGTTGGTAACCCTGATTGATTATTATAAACCAGGTTGGCAGCCCTGAGTGGATCGTTACGCTGTTCTGACCCAAGTTGGTAACACCGCGTGTATTTCAAAGCGATTCTGACCCAAGTGGGCTACTCGTCGTGGCTCTTGGTGCTGTTGCGACAACGGTTGGCAGCCCTGCTTGATTATTCTGACTCAGGTTGGCAGCTCTGCGTGGATTGTTACGCTATTTTGACCCAATTTGGTAACTCCGCAGTCCGCGTGCATTTCAAAGCTTTGCCCAAGTTGGCAACTCGCGTCGTGGCTCTTTTTGCTGTTAACACAACGATTGGCAACCCTCCTACGCTCATTAAGAGATTCCTAGTTCCTACCTCGGTTATCAACCCTGCGTAACTCTTTAAGCAATAAAGACCCATGTTGGCAGATCTCCTGGGCTCTACGATATTCTGACTCAGGTTGGCGATCCTGCGGAATCGCTATTCTGACCCAAGTTGGCTGCTCTGTGTGGCTCTTTATGCCGTTACGACAACCCGAAATTCGGACATCTTTTTCTTTGTATATCGTTACCAACATTAATTATTTTCCCATAACTGCGTAAAATTTGTTAAATTATTTTAAATATTATGATAATTTAGTAGATTAAATAGAATTAAAAAGGGGATTGGTCCCTTTCCTACCTGGAAAAAAAACCTACCTAAAACGAGCGCAAAAGTCACGATAAAGGTGCCGAGCGCAAAAGTCACGGGCGGAAAAGTCACGTGACCTAGAAAAAAGTAGGGTTTTTAAGTTCTTGAGAGGCCCCCTTGTTTTGATGGTTTTTTGACATCTATTAATGCCATATTTCTTTTATTGAGGAACTACCTGTACATAACAATGAGCTCGAAGAGGCCAGTTGCAGTTCTATTCCTGATAAATACATTTTGATTGCTAGGCTTAACCAGGATGCTTTGGAAAATCTATTTTCAGTTCTGAGGCAAAAAGGTGGCAACAATACAGACTTAACTAGATTGTAGAAAAATCTCACTAGGTCAAATTTGGATGCGTTTGGTCCTACAAAAATCGTTTTAGCTCAAAATTGTAGAAAGTTCAAAAATCTTTAATATTATTTTGCCTACGACGAATGTAATACCGCCAGGTGGCTA
>JAGWEN010001223.1:0-35538 GCA_018703685.1 Orius laevigatus
CCTTACCCTGTGTGTTTTATGACATGCTTTCCCCCTTTTTGTTGAGTTGAAACACCATAAATATCCTTCCGTGGTGGGGGTGTGGTGAAGTTTTTGATTGTGGTAGGGCACTGATTACGCGTCTTTTAGGTGTGTCTTTGTGTGGACTGCGTAATGGCCCAACCTGTGGGTAAAACTGTAAAGCAGGCCCGTCCCGGGATTTTCGTCTCTGTTATTATATAAACAGCACCACGTGTGTTCTGTATGCTTGATCTTCGTATGAAAGGAGTGAGTAAATGTGTTTGTTTTGTCACCTAACTGTGTTGTCCACTTTTTTCTTTTTTATGTTGCTATCTGTCCTTGTTTTCTCTCCTTCTGTCCGAGCATTTGCTGTCTCTTCGACGTAGTTTTCTGGAGTGAGGGTGAGGCCTCATAAAGCGCTTAAACTCCCTAGCCCGGTCCCAACTCCGGGGGAAGGCTCCGTCGTCGAGGTAGTGGATGTTCGGGCAACCATGAAATCTCTCTCGGTTGTCCACTGGCTACGACTGGGGGCACCGATGAGTAAGATTTCGTTTTGTTTTGTCCAAGTCCTTTTGTTCTTATGTCCTTACCCATGTGTGTTTATGAATGCTTTCCCCTTTTGTTTTCCCCGTTCCTTCCGTGTGAGAGTTTTTTGTCTTGTGTTGTGTTTATGTTGGCCCACCTGTGGTAAAACTGTAAAGCAGCCCGTCCCGGGATTTTCGTCTCTGTTATTATATAAACAGCACCACGTGTGTTCTGAATGCTTGATCTTCGTTTGAAAGGAGTGAGTAAATGTGTTTGTTTGTGTTACCTAACTGTGTTGTCCACTTTTGTCTTTTTTATGTTGCTATCTGTCCTTGTTTTCTCTCCTTCTGTCCGAGCATTTGCTGTCTCTTCGACGTGGTTTTCTGGAGTGAGGGTGAGGCCTCATAAAGCGCTTAAACTCCCTAGCCCGGTCCCAACTCCGGGGGAAGGCTTCGTCGTCGAGGTAGTGGATGTTCGGGCAACCTTGAAATCTCTCTCGGTTGTCCACTGGCTACGACTGGGGGCACCGATGAGTAAGATTTCGTTTTGTTTTGTCCATGTCCCTTTGTTCTTATGTCCTTACCCATGTGTGTTTATGAATGCTTTTCCCTTTTGTTTTCCCCGTTCCTTCCGTGTGAGAGTTTTTTTTGTCTTGTGTTGTGTTTATGTTGGCCCACCTGTGGTAAAACTGTATAGCCTGCCCGTCCCGGGATTTTCGTCTCTGATATTAAATAAACAGCACCACGTGTGTTCTGAATGCTTGATCTTCGTTTGAAAGGAGTGAGTAAATGTGTTTGTTTGTGTTACCTAACTGTGTTGTCCACTTTTGTCTTTTTTATGTTGCTATCTGTCCTTGTTTTCTCTCCTTCTGTCCGAGCATTTGCTGTCTCTTCGACGTGGTTTTCTGGAGTGAGGGTGAGGCCTCATAAAGCGCTTAAACTCCCTAGCCCGGTCCCAACTCCGGGGGAAGGCTTCGTCGTCGAGGTAGTGGATGTTCGGGCAACCTTGAAATCTCTCTCGGTTGTCCACTGGCTACGACTGGGGGCACCGATGAGTAAGATTTCGTTTTGTTTTGTCCAAGTCCTTTTGTTCTTATGTCCTTACCCATGTGTGTTTATGAATGCTTTCCCCTTTTGTTTTCCCCGTTCCTTCCGTGTGAGAGTTTTTTGTCTTGTGTTGTGTTTATGTTGGCCCACCTGTGGTAAAACTGTAAAGCAGCCCGTCCCGGGATTTTCGTCTCTGTTATTATATAAACAGCACCACGTGTGTTCTGTATGCTTGATCTTCGTATGAAAGGAGTGAGTAAATGTGTTTGTTTTTGTCACCTAACTGTGTTGTCCACTTTTTTCTTTTTTATGTTGCTATCTGTCCTTGTTTTCTCTCCTTCTGTCCGAGCATTTGCTGTCTCTTCGACGTAGTTTTCTGGAGTGAGGGTGAGGCCTCATAAAGCGCTTAAACTCCCTAGCCCGGTCCCAACTCCGGGGGAAGGCTCCGTCGTCGAGGTAGTGGATGTTCGGGCAACCATGAAATCTCTCTCGGTTGTCCACTGGCTACGACTGGGGGCACCGATGAGTAAGATTTCGTTTTGTTTTGTCCAAGTCCTTTTGTTCTTATGTCCTTACCCATGTGTGTTTATGAATGCTTTCCCCTTTTGTTTTCCCCGTTCCTTCCGTGTGAGAGTTTTTTGTCTTGTGTTGTGTTTATGTTGGCCCACCTGTGGTAAAACTGTAAAGCAGCCCGTCCCGGGATTTTCGTCTCTGTTATTATATAAACAGCACCACGTGTGTTCTGTATGCTTGATCTTCGTATGAAAGGAGTGAGTAAATGTGTTTGTTTTTGTCACCTAACTGTGTTGTCCACTTTTTTCTTTTTTATGTTGCTATCTGTCCTTGTTTTCTCTCCTTCTGTCCGAGCATTTGCTGTCTCTTCGACGTAGTTTTCTGGAGTGAGGGTGAGGCCTCATAAAGCGCTTAAACTCCCTAGCCCGGTCCCAACTCCGGGGGAAGGCTCCGTCGTCGAGGTAGTGGATGTTCGGGCAACCATGAAATCTCTCTCGGTTGTCCACTGGCTACGACTGGGGGCACCGATGAGTAAGATTTCGTTTTGTTTTGTCCAAGTCCTTTTGTTCTTATGTCCTTACCCATGTGTGTTTATGAATGCTTTTCCCCTTTTGTTTTTCCCCGTTCCTTCCGTGTGAGAGTTTTTTGTCTTGTGTTGTGTTTATGTTGGCCCACCTGTGGTAAAACTGTAAAGCAGCCCGTCCCGGGATTTTCGTCTCTGTTATTATATAAACAGCACCACGTGTGTTCTGTATGCTTGATCTTCGTATGAAAGGAGTGAGTAAATGTGTTTGTTTTTGTCACCTAACTGTGTTGTCCACTTTTTTCTTTTTTATGTTGCTATCTGTCCTTGTTTTCTCTCCTTCTGTCCGAGCATTTGCTGTCTCTTCGACGTAGTTTTCTGGAGTGAGGGTGAGGCCTCATAAAGCGCTTAAACTCCCTAGCCCGGTCCCAACTCCGGGGGAAGGCTCCGTCGTCGAGGTAGTGGATGTTCGGGCAACCATGAAATCTCTCTCGGTTGTCCACTGGCTACGACTGGGGGCACCGATGAGTAAGATTTCGTTTTGTTTTGTCCAAGTCCTTTTGTTCTTATGTCCTTACCCATGTGTGTTTATGAATGCTTTCCCCTTTTGTTTTCCCCGTTCCTTCCGTGTGAGAGTTTTTTGTCTTGTGTTGTGTTTATGTTGGCCCACCTGTGGTAAAACTGTAAAGCAGCCCGTCCCGGGATTTTCGTCTCTGTTATTATATAAACAGCACCACGTGTGTTCTGTATGCTTGATCTTCGTATGAAAGGAGTGAGTAAATGTGTTTGTTTTTGTCACCTAACTGTGTTGTCCACTTTTTTCTTTTTTATGTTGCTATCTGTCCTTGTTTTCTCTCCTTCTGTCCGAGCATTTGCTGTCTCTTCGACGTAGTTTTCTGGAGTGAGGGTGAGGCCTCATAAAGCGCTTAAAACTCCCTAGCCCGGTCCCAACTCCGGGGGAAGGCTCCGTCGTCGAGGTAGTGGATGTTCGGGCAACCATGAAATCTCTCTCGGTTGTCCACTGGCTACGACTGGGGGCACCGATGAGTAAGATTTCGTTTTGTTTTGTCCAAGTCCTTTTGTTCTTATGTCCTTACCCATGTGTGTTTATGAATGCTTTCCCTTTTGTTTTCCCCGTTCCTTCCGTGTGAGAGTTTTTTGTCTTGTGTTGTGTTTATGTTGGCCCACCTGTGGTAAAACTGTAAAGCAGCCCGTCCGGGATTTTCGTCTCTGTTCTTATATATATATATATATATATATGCTATATATCATCTATATATATATATATATATATATATATATTTTTCATTAACATTGGCTTTGCTACTGATAATTGTTTATGGAGGCAGAAACAGTCCGAAACTGGAACTTTCTTAAAATCATCATTTCTACTAACACCATTTACCTCCACCCTCCCATCACCTCCCTCACTCTTCCCCATATACCCCAACCTCATTCCCCCACCCCTTCCCTGACTTCCTACGCTACGACACTTGTGAGGATGATGGGGGAGGGTGGCGGATGGTGAAAGAGGTGATGGGAGGTAGTGGGATGTAGGGGGGATTCGTGGGATGGTCGAGGAAAGGGGGGGAGGTTCCTAATGAGTAATTGTAGAGTGGTGGGAGGTGGTAGAACACCATACTCCATAGACACCTAGGACAGCCCTAGAATGGTAAACCCTCGTATTTTTTACGACTACGCTCATATTTTCTTAGGCCTCTAGGCAGTCTAGGCGATTAGTAACAAACTGACCTTTTTTCCCACCGTTTTCTTTTTTGGAAACTTTTGTACATGAAACTAACCTTTTTTCCCTATTACAGTCCACCATTTTAGTTTTTTTAGTCAAATTAGGATACGCCACATCAAAAAATAGTAGTAGTCGTCAAAATGACGAGGGTTTAGTAATAAGCACCTACTAAATAGGATTGCCATTTTCAGTTCTAGAGAGATATCTATGTTCTTCTTATTTGGCTTTCAAATCGTTATTTCAATCATAATGTCTAAATTTTATTTTATGACCAACTTAATTTTGCATTTGAAGAAATTCCAAAAATTTCAAGAATATTGTAAATTTCTATTTTTATCGAGTGAATATTTGGCTGAAAAAGGTGGGAGGAAAGCATGAATCGCTCCTAATAATAACGTGAACTTGACTCGAGGGAGTGATTATGAATTTCTATTTCCACGTGAATTTTGCTCATTCGTTTATTTTAGTGGAAGTAAAAAATAGCGGTCATCTCTATATATTTTTTAGCTTCAAATGCGTCAAAGAGAATGTTTACTCATATGGCAACACAGGACGAATTTGACTGAACTGATGTGTTGAATATTTTCGCTATTCGATTTTTTTCCCACATAAAACGTTGATTTTTAAGTCCAATTCGTTTAATCGAGTTTAAACTAATGGACGCCACGCTCTAATTACCTTTCGACAAGATGTAATCGTGCGAAACTGACCATTCCGAACGATATTTAAACAGGTGAGATTTTAAAACGAAAGTTAGACGCCCCTGTTCAAAAAATAGGTCTTACACAGTTAACATTTATAGAACGTCTATTTAAAGGGTAGAATTTTATAAATAGATGGAATTACTCTTTCCTCCGGTAGATCGCACGAGTTCCTCACGTTTCCATTTTTGAGATTTCCAGCTAATGGTATTCTTTTTGGGCGTCAAAACGTAAAATCTATTATTCCCAGGAAGCTCTTCAAGTAATGTTATTGCGAAAGTTTACCAATTTCGCCACTATTCCACTTCCCCATCTTTCGGTTTACCTGATATCCAAGGAAATTGTTCGGTCTCATACATAAGTATGAGGTCTCCCGAAAAGCGTGAGGAGAAACAATCGAGTAATAACCAAGTTGCCTTTCGGATAAGTAGATTAATACTCGTTTAGGGAAATTCGAATATTTCAAAGTAGCATTTTTAGGCTTTTTTCGTTTAAAACTGTATGTCATCTAGGATATCGGATATGAATTATTCAAAAGGTAACTCGTTTTTCTTTCTGTGTGATGTTTTCCAGTCGGGAATCCATAGAAATGAGTTCATCAGGGGCTACCCGGACAGGTCCGATCTAAGCTGCCAAGCCTATTTAATGGACTACGAATGAAAGAACTTTTTTTATATAAAACAAAGCTCGAAACTCGACGTTGATTACACCTCCTCTTCATCAAGCCCTTTTTATTTGACAAATCATGTAGGCTTTATTGAACTGTTAAAAAAACGTGCTTGGTATTCAAGACTTCATCAAGAGCTGTTGCAAATTTTACAATGGAGGACTGATTCCCATCCATCAAAGGCAACGAGGAAAACTTTCTCAGTTACTCATGTATCAAAAGATTTGGATGATTTTAATTTTAAAGTTTAGGTATCTTTTTAGGTAAAAAGTAAGTAAAAGTCATCAACTTTATTACATCTGGATATTAGATGGAAATCTCATTTTTCTGACAATTTCTGCTTTCCAGATACGTCCTAGTTGACCTAGTTTCACTCGAGTATTTTTCCTGACTTAAAATTTTGGTTTGTTTTTAAGAAGGTTGCGGGTGTTTTGGAAATTTTAGGGATATAAAGGGGACGTTCGGTACTCAGAGGAAGTTAGGAGTGCTCAGAGGAGGTTGGGGGTGATTTGGGGAGTTTCGGTTGTGTTAGGGTTATTGGGGGATTTTCGGATATTTTAGGGTTATTGGGGGAGTTTCGGATGTTTTAGTGTTATTGGGAAGTTTCAGATGTTTCAGGTCTATTTTGGGTGGGGCGGAGGGTGTGTGGGTGGGGGGGGTTCGAATGTTTTAGGGTTATAAGGGGGGAGGATGTAGTTTCGAATATTTTAGGGTTATTGGGGGAAGTTTAAGATGTTTTAGGGTTATGGGGTGGGATGTTTTTAGGGTTCTTGGGGAAGTTGAGGATATTTTAGGGTTATTGAGGAAGTTTTGGATGTGTTAGGGATGTTGGGGGAATTTTTGGATGTTTTAGGGTTGATTTCGAATGTTTTAGGGTAATTGAGGGGAAGTATCAGAAGTTTCATTGTTATTGTGGGGAGGGGCTATATCGAATGTTTTTGGGTTATTGGGGGAATTTTTGGTTGTTTCAGGGTTATTTTGGGGAGGGGGGATTGCGAATGTTTTAGGGTTATGGGTGGGGGGTTCCGGATGTTTTAGGGATACTGTCAGTGAGAGGGAAGGGGGTTCGGATTTTTTTTTAGGGTTATTGGTGAAGTTTCAGATATTTTTAGGGTTATTGGGGATGTTTCGGATGTTTTTGGGTTATTGGGGAAAGTTTCGGATGTTTTAGGGCTATTGGGCGAGTTTCGGATGTTTTAGGGTTATTAGGGGAGTCTAATTTATTCCCACTCGTACCCAATAGTTTTTTTTTTCTTTCGTTTTAGCGGATTTCCGGAGGAAAGTAGGCTATTGGGGTCGGCCTCACTGAGGCTTTCGGCTTTTTCATTATATTTTTGTTGTCATCTAACAAAAAGTATTTATTTTGACCCAAACAAACAAACTTTTATTTTAAGACAATGACCCTTCGAATTTATCGCCTTGAACCTTAGAACCCGTATCTGGTTGGTTTAGTGAATAAAGGGACGGGGAGGGTGTTTTGAATTCTATTAAACATGAATAACAAGCCATAGTAATTCTAAGTACATGGTTTAGGTTAGGGAGAGCATCTTTATATATATTGCCATATAAATCTTCCCCCGCTACAAATCTCGGAGGGGGACCCTATTTAAATTCAAAACCCGTCGTGGCACCCGAATCACAAGTCCGAAACTCCTAAGTATCTCACAATCCTACTTGAAATTTTTCCATTTTCATTTTATGACTAATAAACACAAAGGATTGTTTGCAACACATTGGAAATTGTTTGCATAAAAATGTTTATTGTAAATATACTTAGAAAAATTACTAAGGGAGTTTGTGAAATCAAAGTGAAATGCTTATCGATATTCTATAACAGTTCCAAGTGGGGTTTTGAAGTGGTTGAATATGGGAAACCGTAAAGTAGGCTTTCTACCTCAAAACCATGAAAATGTTAACAAAAAGGCCGTTTTCGGGACCACCCTTTTGTACAGGCTTTCATACATCTATGGGCTTTTCCCTGCCGATTCGCATCTCAACGTAACTAATTTTTCGAAATTCTATTCCTTGTTGACCGTTTTCGCTTTTTTCGCTCTTTCAACCACTTTGAGATTTTACGCATTCTTTACTTCAAAAGATAAATCAGAGACTTGGTACAAAGTAATTTTCTTTTTTTCGTCTTTCATCGACGATTTTTCCTTCATTGCTCATTCCCTAGCATTCCATATTAAAAATAAAGAGGTTTTTCAAATTTTAGCTTTTTTGAAAACAAACTTCAACCTTGAAATTTCAAAAGTTCCTTTTTTATGCTCCATTTTGTTTTATATTTTAAATTCTTCTTTAATGTACTTTTCCGATGGTTTTTCATTGTGTAGCATCCACATAAGAACTGCAAATACGATATTAACCGAAATTCCAAATTTATTAATACTATTATTATTTTGCACCATGTTAAACGTTTACAAAATTATAATAAACAAAATGGCCAAAAACTTATATCCGAATAAAAATTACTTGGAATTTTCTATTTGGAGGATTCTTGAGGTTTTAAAATTGGCCGAAATGACAAAGGAGATTTTCAGTTTTCAAATATTGCTCATTTTTTTGAGAATGTTTTTTTGCTTTATTTATTACATACTGCTGACGATAAAACTCATAAAAATGGAAACGCGCTATTTTACGTTAGGCCACGTCAGGCTTCCGATATATGGCTTGTGGCCTATCGTGGTCCTCTTTTTTGTCATCCGACATGTCGAAAATTTTGGAAAAAAGGTAATTATTGATAAGATAAAAGTTATTAATGGAAGTACAGGAAGTCGCATTTGAGTCACCAAGATATCAAGTTTAACGAGTTCTCAACATAAAAAACTCGTAACATTTCAATCAAGCTCTTAGGCCAACATGTTGACTAATAAAATCACTCAGAACACTCCTTTATTACTAATTGTACTCCAAGTGGATCCTAAGATTTGAGGATTGCTTACGTCATGGGTAGTCCAGTACTTGGAATGCCACATCCTGGGCTTCTGGTTTCCTTGGCCCTTACCATACAGTCCACCTTCTGTATTGCAGGTAAAGGATTTCAACTACGAACTCTTCAAAACTGTCCGAGGGAACAAAAAATTATGCCAAAACGTAAATTTTTTTTTCAACTTCCTAATTTGATGACAAATTTTTTGTTTAAAGAAAAGAATTTTTCTTTATTTGGCGATGAAGAAGAACATAAAGTTTACGGCTTGTGGGTTTTTTACGATCGGCTATCCATTGTTTACATCTGTGAGTAAGAAAAGTGCCTGAATAAATCAGGTCTTCCCTCTTTTAATTAGAACTCGATTAAACCCTTTTTAATGGACTTTTTAAGATAATTGCTGCTGGGACTACTTACCTTGTTATACTGTTACAGTTTGATGTTTGAAAAATAAAGAATGAAACGCCAGTGTTTTTATTTCGCCATTCTCAAACGCTGTGTTTTTTGGATTCGGGGGAGGTGGGAAGAGGGTTGAGGAGGGTAGGGCGATGGAAGAAATAAGGCTTCCACCAACATTCCACCACTCTCAAATCACCTCCTCCACCCTCCTGAACCCTGCCACCACCCCCACAACATTCTACTAACTCCACCACTTCCCCTACCCTCCAGGGCCATCCCCTACCTCCCATCACCTCCCCTACCTCCTGGACCCTACCTTATCACATCCTCTACAATCTTCGATTCTCCAACATCTTCCCCACCCCTCGAACCCACCCTTCTTCATATTTTAGATATTGTCTATAAATCACAATGGAAAAAGCAATATTATTTACTAGATAAACAAATTTAAAAAAGGCCTATTCAATGGCCTTTTGACTAAAACAAGAGATTGATAGGAGCGGTGCTATTACAAGGAACAATGGACGGGGCTTATTAAATTTTAATTGAAGCAAATTAGGTTGCTTTCTGCGAGTTTGCCGCAGGAAATAGGGTTACTAATTGAAATTTGACTCGGGCTAAAAAAGATCTCCAGGATATAAGCGGTATTTTCTTTTGATATTACGTTTTAAAGGGTCTTTCAAATGTTTAACTTTTAGAGAGAAAATTCTAAGATCTAGTTTGTCTTAAAACAAAAGCAATATTTCTAATGGTTCTGCTTGATGGCTGTTTATACTAATTTGTCAAAAAGACATTAATATCTACTAAATGTAATGGCTTCTTGGGCTATTAATCTCTAAAGGGTGTATAAATTGATCAGGGAGAGTTTGATAAATAGTTCAATATTGTACGATCCTGTTTATGTAAATTAAGCTCGAGGAAACCCTCTGGCATCCTCTCACGTTTTATTCCCTTTATCTTAAGAAGAAGAAGAAACAAATTTTTTTTGTTGATCGAATTTTGCTGATTTGTATAGGCAGAGGGAAAACCCAATATATACCTTTATTAGAACATTTTATGAATAATTCACAAAATACTTGAAGAATTTGAATTTTGTTGCTTTATTTTAGCGAGCTCCATGGAGATTATTAAGTGCTTTTCACCTCGATTTTCTTCCTTTTAGGTTAAATTGAGCCCTTGGAATTGATATTTTTTCAAAAATTTTGCTCAAGCGTTTCTTTTTTGGCTAAATCGTAATCAGATAAAGTGCAAGAGTCTCATCTGTGGGTTATCTTCTCTTTTCGTCTATTGCTTATTAAGGAGAGCACTCCACTTTAAAAGAGCTTCGAAGCTGATCTAACGGAAATTCGATCCAAAGGGGTGGGGGTGGTGGTGGGAGGAGGGTGAGGGAGGTGATGGAAGAGTGGTGGGATGATGGGTAGTAAGGGAGGGCCTTGGAGGGTAGGGGAGGTGGTGGGAGGTAAGGGAATGTTGTGGTGGGTGGGGGTAGGGGCCAGGAGGGTGGGGGAGGTGATGGAATGTTGGGTGGTAAGGGAGAGCCTGGAGGGTATGGGAGAGTGGTGGGAGGTAGGGAAATGTTGTTGGGGGGGAGGGGTAGTGTCCAGGAGGGTTGGGGAGGCTGTGGAAAAGTGGTGGAATGTTGGGTGGTAAGGAAGGTCCTGGAGGGTAGGTGAGGTGGTGGGAGGTAGGGGAATGTTGTGGTGGGTGGTGGTAGGAGGAGGGTGATGGAAGAGTGATGGGAGTAGGGTGGGGGAGGTGATGGAAGAACGGTGGGATGTTGGGTAGTAAGGGAGGGCCATGGAGGGTAGGGGAGGTGGTGGGAGGTAAGGGAATGTTGTGGTGGGTGGGGTAGGGACCAGGAGGGTGGGGGAGGTGATGGAATGTTGGGTGGTAAGGGAGAGCCTGGAGGGTATGGGAGAGTGGTGGGAGGTAGGGAAATGTTGTGGGGTGGGGGGTAGTGTCCAGGAGGGTTGGGGAGGTGGTGGAAGAGTGGTGGAATGTTGGGTGGTAAGGGAGAGCCTTGGAAGGTAGGGGAGGTAGTGGTGAGATAGATAAATGTTGAGGGGTGGGGGTAGGGTCTAGGAGGGTTGGGGAGGTGGAGGAATATTTGGTGGTAAGGGAGAGCCCTGGAGGGTAGTGGAGGTGGTGGGAGGGTGGTGGGAGGTAGGGAAATGTTGTGGGGTGGGGGTAGTGTCCAGGAGGGTTAGGGAGGTGTTGAAAGAGTGGTGGAATGTTTGGTGGTAAGGGATGGCCCTGGAGGGTAGGGGAGGTGGTGGGAGTTAGGGAAATATTGTGGGTTGGGGTATGGTCCAGGAGGGTAGGAGAAGTGATGGGAGAGTGGAATTTTGTGGGATTTGTGGAGATAGTGGAATGTTGTGGAGAGGTTAAGGGGAGGTTAGGTGTGTAGAGAGGTCTATGTTGGTTCAAGAAAAATTTTCAAAATTGTTTCGTTTTTGAAATTCCCGGATGTTCCAATGTAAAGGATTTCGTTGAAAAACATAATTTAAAGGTCTAATCGGGGATTCCTTTTTTTGAAGTTGATCGCCCAGTTGAGGATGAAAAGAGTTCATTTTGTTTGTTTAAGCGGTTGGTGGGAGGGTCAAAAAAGGGAATGGAAAGGGTTTGCCGATTCCATCGCCCTTTTAAAGTTCGAATTGCAAATCCTAAACAGGAAAAGCGGCCAGTTAATTGGAACTTGGTCTGATTAGAATCCCGAAGCTTTAAACCGTCAACCTCCTCCCCTCCCCCCTCAACTTTCAAGAGAATCCCCCCTACGACGACACCATGACAATGAGACCTTTTACCCAATTCACCGGAGGTTCAATTACACGGTTTCAACCCGGATTTCGACTAATTACCTGCCCGCTAAAATAATCAGGAATCAACTTTTTTGTCAAACAATAAATAAATAACAAAACATTTTTTTTTCCCTTCTCTTGTGAAAAGTAGAACGACCGGTATGACTGCACCCTTGAGGCCACTAAAAGAGTTCAAAACTCAAGTCCAAAACCCCTACAGTATATGCACAGTAATCGACTTCTTTTCCCAACTTTCGTATATTTTATGTATAGCCTATTGTCAAGAAAATAGCACCCTATTCAAAAATATTATAACCATGGATAACTTTTCTGAAGAAAATTCGGAAAAATTCCGTCCCAACCTTGTTTAGAAGGGACAAAACCTTATTAGTGTCCTTTAGGTGAGTTCAAGAAGGGCATGGCCACTCAGGGGGTTCCACAGAGACCCAAAATAAAAAATAAAACTTATGTTAATGACAGGGTAGTGATAAAAGATAAGTCACTTGATTCTCTCCAATTATAATTAAAATAAACCGCAAAGCCAACTTTCGACGTTTATAAAAAAAAATTGGACCTCTTAGAGTCAAAATACGAATTGGTCAAAATCGACAAACAGGCTATTGATTTCTATGTAAAATTGCATGGTGAATCCGATGACGTCAATTAAAAAATTTTAGGACCAATATTTTTCGAGTTATTGCTAAAAAACCGCTTTTGGAACTAAGTGAACTACCCCAGGACAAACTATCTCGTCAAAAACAACATTATATTCGTACTCAGCGCCCCAAAAAACCAATTGATATTAAATTTTATTATGGAATCACTGAAGGAAAATTTTTTTATTTTTTAATCTTGATAAAAGTTAATATCTATAGATTTTTTAGGGTGCTGAGTACGAATATAATGTTGTTTTTGAAGAGAAAATTTGTCCTGGGGTAGTTTACTTAGTTCCAAAAGTGGTTTTTTAGCGATAACTCAAAGAATATTAATCCTAGAATTTTTTAATTGATGCCATCGGATTTCTCGTGCAATTTTACATAGAAATCAATAGCCTGTTTGTCGATTTTGACGAATTCGAATTTTGAATTGAAGGTGCCCATTGGAAGAAATGCTCGGACACGTGTCAACTCACTCCTCAGCCTTCAAAATTACACTATCCATCACAATCATCCAAAGTTTCCTTATGATTTTATTCAACAAAATCAAACTTCGTAATTGAAAACCCATTTTAAAATTAAAATGACGGTGACGAAGTCGGCAATTGTCCAAAATTAATGAATGGACGTGAAACTTTCCAAGGCTGCGAATTATAGAGTGTCGGATGATAAGAATAAAAAAAAATTGAAAAAGAACTTCCAGAGTTTTGATAAGAAGAAAACTCATTAGACGAAATTCAATAAAATTTTAATTTTCCTTTCAAGATTCGATAAAGTATTGAATAGGTAATGCCTAGATGGGGAAGAAGAAAAATCCATTAAACTTCTTTCTTCTGATATAAATATCGGGTTTATTGGTTTTAATCAGTGAAGTCATGGAAGCGTTGCGGAGTTTATTGCGTGTATATATTGCTCCAGTAAGATATATTGTGGCTTCCAAACCATTTGTTGCTTTCTCTCCCTTTCCAGTTACATTTTACCAGTGAAGAGAGTGACGCTTCCATACTCAACCCTAATAGGCAATCATCTTCTCATCAAAGGGCTGGATCTTCTACAATCGTTTTATCGATACTGTCTATTAGATTATTTTTAAAAAGGGTATTAGATTAGAACTTCAAGGAGGTTGGGGAAGTGTTGTTTGGTGTGAGGTGGGTAGGGTGACCACATGGTACGCATTATGCGTGATTTTACGCATTTTCAATGATTTTTACGCAACACGCATTGTAAGTACAATTCGTTTTAAGCATTTCTGGGACGACAGCAATCATATTTTGACTCTCTTTGACAAGAAAAGACACTTTTTTGATAGATTTTGTCCCTTTTTGACAAGGAAAGACACTTTTGAGAAAGATTTTGACCCTTTGTGACAAGAAAAGGTCTTTTAATGCAAGATTTTGAACCTTTATTTGATAAGAAAAGACCATTTTCAGCCAGATTTTAACCTTTTTTGACAAGAAAAAACCCTTTCAAAATAGACTTTGACCGTCTTCCGACTAGAGAACACGAATTCCTGCCTCATTTTGACCCTTTGTGACAAAAAAAGACCTTTTATTGCCAGATTTTGACCTTTTTGACAATAAAAGACAGTTTTTAGACGGATTATGACCCATTTTGAAAAGACAAGACCCTTTTCAGACAGATTTTGACCCTTTTTGACAAGAAAATACCCTTTTTAAACAGATTTTGACCCTTTTTGACAAGAAAAGACCCTTTTCGGACAGATTTTGACCCTCTTACAATTAAAGAAGACATTTTCCAGCCTCATTTTGACCCTTTCCCGACCAAAAAAGACCTTTTAATGCTGGATTTTGACATTTTTTTTGACAAGAAAATACCTTACGGCAAGATTTTGATCCTTTATGAATGGAAAATACCATTTTCATACCGATTCAGATCCTTTTTTGACTAGATTAATTTTGACCAATTTTGACATTTTGACCCTTTGCCGACTAATGAAGACCCTTTCCAGCATCATTTTGACCCTTTTTGGACAAGAAAATACCCTTTTCAGACATATTTTGTACATTCTACGAAGAGAAAGAACCTTATTTAATCAGATTTGAACCTTTTTTTGGACAAGAATATACCCTTTTAGTGAGATTTCAAATGTACTATTCGCAGATAAAAATTGAAAAGCCTTGAATGAAAAATTTCATCTGGTTACTCTAGAGGTGGGTGATGTATGGTGGGCCCATAGGTCTGTAGACCACCAAATATCCATGAAAGTTCAGGATACCTCTTCCACAATACATTTTATAGAATTTTCAATTTTTTCGGTCATTTTTAAAATAATATGAACAATATTGTATAAGGCAAAATATGTCACCCTGTAAAATGGAAACAGAATAATAAACATGGAAAAATTAATTATGTATGGACTCGATTGAAAAATATCACCCTTTGTTTTCTTTCTCGAGACTGATTTTATGAAAAATTAATGCTTTCATTTCTACTTCTGATTTTCGGGGAACTAGATAATCAAATTCTTTCTTGGAGAGGGGAATAAAAATGGAGCTTATTAGATTTGAGGTTAATCAGACGAAGTGGGACAGGGGATGGCATCCGCCAACAAAATCGTTTACATTCAGAAATTTTTTTTTAGTTCTTTGCCTTGTAAACCTGAAGGATAAACAAACAAAAAAATTTTCGTTGAGCATCGGAGACTAAATCAAGATTTCATTCAATTTCGAAAAGAAATGAAAGCCTTTCGATTCCCTTTGTGAGATGATGCGAGACAACACTTTTTATTTCGAAAAGAATCAACTAAAAAATATAATGAGAATAATATAGCTTCTGTAAGTTGAAGAATTTGGTCAAAGTTTAAGTTTATATTGATTTTTGAGGTTTTTTGCCCCTATACATAAAGATTTACCCCTACTTTTCCTGTTGATCGTTAATTGCTTCTCGATAGTTGATTTTAAACGTTTACTTAGTGCAATTTTTTGATTAGATAACGCCTTCTCTTCTTTTTTCCGACTTTTCTGCTATCTGAATTTTTTTCACAGGAAAAACTCGAAAATCCATCTTTTTTGTCGCCTCGTAGCTCAGAATCATTTGGCCCTACAAAAAATATTAGTAAATCAAATGTTTAGTAAATGTTATAGGCTTAAATTTTGTTTTTATAAATTTTTTTGAAATTTCAATTTTTGAATGAAATTTTTTAAAATTTACCCCCACCCCTGCCTGTTGATCGTTAATTCATTTTTTAGAGTTGTTTTTTTTAAGCTAATTAAACTCTCTACAACTTTTATTAAGTACACTTTTTTGATTAGATGACGTATTCCCTCCTTCAGAGGTCAAAATAGAAAACCCCGGTTTTTTGCCACCTCGTAGCTCAGATATGTTTGGTCCTACAAAAAATTGTATAAGCTCAAAATTGTAGTTAATTCAATATTCTTAAATTTTGTAGTAAGTGTTATTTCGCGTACGACCTACGGTTTTCGAGATAATAGCGAAAAAACAAAACATATCACCTTAAAACGGCTCCTGAGGCCAAACGGGACGGGTTTCAGTTATGGAATTTTTTGTGGTTAATCACACCATCCCCTACACATTTCCGCAGAGAAACTAAATAATTTTTTTTTAATTTTATTTGCCCTTTTTGGGCTTATATTGACTGGACTATTAAACTTTGGGTTTATATTGATTAAATGTGAGATTTTTTGGTTGAAACTGGTTATCCAATGAGAAGGGCCAAATCATAATGTGTATTCTTATTGGTCTACGAGTTATTTTATTTATAAAAGTGTTATGAAGTACATATACCTATCTGGTTTTTTTAATCCGTTTTATTTTATGGTTTCCTTCATGTCAAAGGGTTCCATTGCAAACTAATTACGTCAGAAATTGAAGATACGTGCTACACTGAGAGATAACGTCCTCTCATCATTTGGGCTCCACCATCAGAGTTTGGGAACCGTTTGTTTTGAGTTTATCAACTCAAAGCGGCTGTTTCAATTAAATCCCAATTGATTCTGGAAAGGGCGATTGATATGCCAGGAGAGGGAAAACCTGGTCAGCTTGTCTGGGCGTGCGGGGGAGTTTGTCAATACGTCATGTGCGAGATTTCCGGTTTTTGGAGCGAAACAATGGACGGAGGAGGGGTAAATAAACGATTTAAACAGGGTTGACAACGTTGAGCAGACTCGAAACCTATGCCCGCGAGAAAGGGGATCCCTATCAGGTAAATTAAATCTGATAGGAAAATCAGAGAGACTTGATTTTCCAGTCTCCGTATTCAAGTCAATTCTTTTTTTCTTCCTATTTCATTTCCAAGACGTCTTCAGGACTGATAGGGAACTAATTTAATTTTTTTTCTAAAACGAAAAAAAGATTCATGAAGATGGCAAAATTCGAAAATTTTGTTTATGGTCATAAAAGTGAGAACGAAAAACAACCCTAAAAAGTGAAATTTTAAATTAGATTCAAGTATGATAAAATCGTCTAAGGTATTTTCCAAGAAATATAGATGGATGTTTGAAGGGTTGATTAAACCCGTTAATAACCACGAATTTCTCGGTTGGTTGGATTTTGATTTCATCTCTTTGACTTTCCCAGCTCACAAATGTCGATGGGAAAGTTCGATAACCTGAAGTTATTTTAACTTCCTATGAAAGAAGGTTATAGTTTTTGAACTTTTGTGTTATAGCAACCGAACCTGCGATTTTGGGGAGTGGTCAAGAAGGGGTCTTAGGAAGAATATACCTTGGTTTTTTCGGACATGACTTTGTGACGTCACCAAGTTTTATTTGAACACGTTATTGAATTATCCAATTTTCACCAAAATCCGCTTTTATAATATTTTGTTGATATTTTGAAAATGTTGAGGGTGTTTTTCGAAAATAAATCAATTAATCATTTTCGAAAATAATTGGTGTAGGTGAGGTTAGGTTGGGTGGAGTGAGGAATAGTTTGAGTGGTGAAAGGGAAATACCCCCAAGGGGTTGGGAGGTTAGGGTAGGGGGCAAAAGTATGAGTAGGTGGGGAAAGTAGAGGGATGGTAGGGGGTAAATAGAAGGTAAGTAGAGGGTTGGTAGGGGATGGTACGCCTAAGGGGAATGGTAAGTAGGGTAGGGGAAGGTAAAAGAAAGGTAAGGGGGATGTAGTGATATGGCAGGGGTAGGTAGGGGTAGGTAGGGGTTGGTAGGGGTAGGCACGGGTAGGCAGGGTTAGGCAGGGTTAGGCAGGGTTAGGCAGGGTTAGGCAGGGTTAGGCAGGGTTAGGCAGGGTTAGGCAGGGTTAGGCAGGGTTAGGAAGGGTAGGTAGGGGAGGTCGGCGTGGGTAGGGGAAGGTAAAGGGATGGAAGGGGGAATGTGGGGGAGGTAGGGGTAGGGGTAGGTAGGGGAGGTAAAGGGATGGAGGGGGAATGTGGGGGAAGGTAGGGGTTGGTAGAGGGTAGGTAGGAAGAAGTAGGGTTCGGTAGGGGGAAAGTAGGGGTAGGCAGGAGGTGAGTAGGGGCAGGTAGGGGTTGGCAGGGGTAGGTAGGGGTAGGAAGGGTAGGTAGGGGTAGGTAGGGGTGAGGTAGGGGTAGGTAGGGGTAGGTAGGGGTAGGTAGGGGTAGGTAGGGGTAGGTAGGGGTAGGTAGGGGTAGGTCAGGGGTTAGGTAGGGGTAGGCAGGAGGTGAGTAGGGGGAAGGAGGGGTAGGGGTAGGTAGGGGTAGGTCGGCGTAGGTAGGGGAAGGTAAAGGGATGGAAGGGGGAATGTGGGGGAAGGTAGGGGTTGGTAGAGGGTAGGTAGGAAGAAGTAGAGGTCGGTAGGGGGAAAGTAGGGGTAGGCAGGAGGTGAGTAGGGGACGGTAGGGGAAGGTTAGGGCTTGTTGGGTGGGAAGGTAGGGAAAGGTAGTAGTAGGTAGAGGGATAGTTAGGGTAATTAGGAGATTGTAGGGAGTTGTAATTTGGCTTGGTAGGGAGGCAAGTATGAGGTGAGGGTGATCCTGGAGGGTGTATTTGGTTATCATGAATAATTCCTTATAACCTCAAAATTTTAAGAAAAATCCACTATGTAATGGGTTCCTTCTTAATATCAAAATTTGTGAAAAAAATCGCAAATTTTAGTCGACGAAGTGATTTCAAAATGTACACTCGGAAACCTCGCATGAAGACTGCGCTTTGTAAAGCATATCAATTTATCGCATTCATAAATAACACGTGGCGAAAGAGGGGTGGAGCCCATTTCATAAATCAGAGAAGCCCCCATCGTCACTTTAAACAAACTCTCAATAGAGGCTTTTTTTTACCCGTTTTTTGTCGTTTTATTTCACACCACCCCTTTCAATTTATTATTAAAAACGCGCGAGTGGAACGGATTTTTTTACGATACATTTGAAAAAAGCTTTTAAACTCAAGAAATCAACAAAACAGTTTTAAATTTCGCTTGAGCACCAATCCAACCCAAAAGTACCAAAATTTTCCAAAACAATTCACAATCGAAAAGCCCCAAATCTTCGTTAAAAAAGCCAATTTTAGGTCAAAAACAACCATAAAATCTATCTCCTAACCAACCAAACCCCCATCACCTCACCCACCCTCTTCGACACAACTTTAGCATATTTCAGTATAAAAGGAGAAGATAATCGCCTTTCTGTAGTTTTAATGTTCTTTCTAGTATGTAAATGAAATAGGAAAGTTATCTAAGAAAACGTTTACTGAAGGATAGAAAGATTATTAAATTTATGTATGGAGGATTTTCTAAGATTAAGGTTATCGTGGTAGCGACGTTTTTACTCTATCTAAACTTGCCCTTTTCTCAATACATTTTCATTTAGACTCTCGTGTCGATAAATATTAATGCCCATGGAGACCAATTTCTCCCTTTTATTATTAAAACCTTTTAATCTTTTATGCAAAGCTTATTTTGAAAAACCCGTTTGACTTTTCGGGGCACGGTTTAAAATTAATATCCGTAGTTGAGAATATTAAATTAACCGGGTGAAAATTAATTTCGAACTCGAGGGAAACAATTTGAAAAAAAAAGGAAAGAAAGGAAACTCAGGTAAACAAGTCTGGATTAATTCGTAAAACAATATTTCCCTTTTTGGAAGGTATAATCGTGATTAATGGTTATTCTTCTGTAATTTTAAAACATTTGTTTCTAAAACGTCTTTTGGTCCTGTCGCTGGAATGAAGCTTTAAAGTTTAAATTGTTTTGAACCGTCTTTGTGTAAACTGAGTTGTTTAAATTTGTAACAAGATCTCCTGAACGTAATTCGACCACAATCAGCCACCAGGCCTTCTTCCTTCACTTCAACTTCATCAAAATATAAAGAATATAGTTGATTAAAAAAAATGAGATCATTTTGTCATCTCTAGAACTGCAGAACCAATTTTTGAAGGAATGGGAAGGGGTCAATTTAAAAAAACAATTTTTTACTCCAGAGGGCCTTGCCGCCTTGTAGCTCAGAAACGTTTGGTCCTAAAAAAAATCTTACAAGGTCAAATTTGTAGCAAATTTAATACTCTTTAATTTTGTTTTTTATAAAATCTTTCGAAATTTTTTGAAATTTGAATTTTATTGAATGAAACTTTTTTTAATTTTTTAAAATTTACCCCCCTCTTTGTCCTATTTAATTAGTTAATTGCTTCTCGATAGTTGATTTTAAATGGAAATCGAATTCTCTACAACGTTTACTTAGTACACTTTTTTCATAAAATTTTTTCCGACTTTTCTAAAATCTGACTTTTTTCATAGGAAAAACTCGAAAATCCCGCTTTTATGTCGCCTCGTAGCTCAGGAACGGTTGGTATTACAAAAAATCTTATTAAATCAAATTTGCAGCAAATTTTATGGGCTTTAATTTTGTTTTCATAAAATTTTTTGAAATTTCAATTTTTGAATGAAATTTTTTAAATTTTTTGAAATTTACCCCCACCTCAGACTAGTGATCGTTAATTGGTTTTTGAGAGTTGTTTTTTAAAGGTAATTAAATTATCTACAACTTTTATTAAGAACACCTTTTTGATTAGATGACGTCTTCTGTCCTTTAGAGGTCAAAATAGAAACCCCGGTTTTTTTTTGCGACCTCGTAGCTCAGAAACGTTTGGTCCTACGAAAAAATTATATTAAGTCAAAATTATAGCAAATTTAATTCTCTTCAATATTGTACAATAATGTATTTCGCCTACGACTAACGGTTTTGCAGAAATGGATATTGCAGAAAAAAAAAGAAAAAGAATCACCTTAAAAACGCTCTAGACGCCAAAGCGCGGGGATTCAACGACTCGTCCCCACTAATGAGATGGGATCAAATGCACAACACTTCTCGTCCCACACTTTCTAATGTTGACGTTACGGGTGAACACGACTCGTCCCCAACTTTCTAATGTTTACTTTAAGGGTGAACACGACTCGTCCCATACTTGTAATTTTTTTTTTTGTTAACACGACTCGTCCCCAAAAAATATTTTTAAGTATTTGAGGACATTTTTTCTTCTTAATGCTATTTTGAAGAAGATAAAGGTCATAGAAAATTATTTGGCTATCTTATTTTGCACAACCTAAGATCACCTCAGTCGAAATCAGGATAAGCGCGTTAATAGAAATATTTAGCCCAAGGGGAAAATTGCAATTTAGTGCAACTTAGTGGGAATAGTGCAAGGCGATGATTTTCCTTTGAGGTTCAAAACTGAATTTTGGTTTCCCTGAGATTCGATTTTGTCAACAGAGATAGGTTAACACGAATAGGTTGCATTTAATAATATAGCGCATTTACTAATATCCAAATTACTGAGAAACATACATCAAAGCTACCAGGGCTTTTAACCATATTGTGGTAAACCAATTTTCAGGCTAATATGAGGCCGTGGCCGGTCAGAATTAATGTAGCTTGTTATAGGAAAGTGGGTAGTAAGAGATAGACACAAACGGTAGTAACAGGTTGTAGGAGCTGTTACTTTTATAAAAGAAACAGTTCTTTAACTGTGCTACGTAATTCGTACGTTCCTAGGGACCGAAAGTGTTGTGCATTTTTGAAAAGATTGGTGAAGGAGACAGCATTATACATTATAAGTATAAAATATCAAATCTATGTACTTGCATTTTCTTATTTTCCCCTTTTTGTCAAGAATGTTTTTGAGTTTTTATGCCATTTAATTTTGAAGACGATACATATAGGACATTCCAATTTCCAAACCTCTTGAGAAGAACAGTGTTACGACCTTTTCAGGTAAAATTCAGACTGGGGACGAGTAGTGTTACGACCTTTGGAGGTCAATTTTAAACCGGGCATGAGCCCGGTTACTACCTTCCTTATACCTGCTCTGACCTGATATTTGGTTAATTTGTAATCTGTAAACCAATCTTCTGTAGATAAACAAAATACCTTTTTTTTTATTATTTGCCCTTTTCGGCCTTAGATTGATTGGACTAAAATTGAACATTTAAGGTATAAAAATCGAATTTTTTGGTTGTAAAATTACCATTCTTAGAATTTAAATTTATTTTTGGGAAATTTTGCCTGGTCCCTTACTTTTTTTAGGTAGATTTTTTTTTATTGAAAATATATCGATTATAAAACGAATAAAGAAAGAATGCGAAAAAGAGAAAAATGAATTTAAAAAAAATTTCAATGAAAACGAATAAAAAATTTAAAAAGTTTTGATAAGTCCCCATTAATATCCAATGAATATTAATTTACTTCCTCAGACCACCTTGTCATTTGTCAAAAATTTTTCGTCAAGGATTAATACATTTTTCATTCCAATAAATATCTTATAATTTTCTAGGAATACAAATTTAAATATTAATAAATTATCAACTCAACTTGGACAATTTTAAGTGGACTTTGAACTTTCTTAACTGGGAAAAACTCTTATTAGATTGACTTTGACCCTTTATTCGCTAGGAATACACTAATCTGAGGTGCTCTTTGACCCTTTGTTGAGGAGAAAAATACCATGTAAGAGGACTTTGACCATTTTTAACAAGGATAACACTTATTCACTAAGAAAACACATCTAGGGTGCTCATTGAAACATGAAAGCGACATTCAAACCAATATTATGAAGAAGACACTTCCAATTTTGGACTATCACCCTTCTTAACTAAGGAGAGAATTCTTGTTAACCCTAGAATGGTAAACCCTCGTAAACCCTGTGTAATTCCCACCGTCGAAATTCTTGTATATGAAATAACATTTTTCCCTGTCAGTCTACTTCTTTAGTAAAATGCTTGGCTTAAAAGATAATAGTCGTCAAAATGACGAGGGTTTAGCAATAAGCAATCTTCAGAGCATCCTGATGACAAATATATAGGCTATTAGTATGGGAGACTCAATACACTAGCTCAAGACGGGGAATTGTAAATTGCGCCAATCCCTCTTTTACCTGAGAGCTTTACCCTATTAAAATGACTTTCTTAAATGTAAATTCCGCCAAGCTGTCCAAACTTATGGAACGTAAATTCCGCCAATGATAAGAAAAATGTCCTTGCAAATTCCGCCAACCTAGTAATAAACACAAGATTTTCGTAATATAGGTAAACAATAGAAAATAAAAGGATTAGGTACTCTTTTTCAAATCTATTATTATAATTTAGTTAGTTCAATTAGTTCAAAATGACTGACGTGTCACTAGGTAACCAATATGCAGCGAGCAAAGCTCCGAAACAATGTGCGGAGAGTTTGATAGCTAGACTAGAGGGATATTTTTCTCCTCTCCGAAGCAATGCTCCGGACCGATTAGGAGTGCCGTGAAACGCTACACCACCGCGTAGATCCTCCGAGTTTCCTCCAACATTTTGCAATCCACAAAACGACTTTCCTTTGAATTCCCCTAAGAAACGACTCAAACTCGGCCACGATGGGAAACCTTGTACTTATATATAAACGCGCATTGATTCGTTAAAATGTTAAAATTTATTTACATGTAGAGGGATGTTTTTTTCCTCTCGCGAGCAAAGCTCCCAACCAATATGCAGTAAGTTAGATAACTGTAGAGGGATATTTTTTTTCTACTGTAGAGGGTAACTAAAATAAATTGATATCTTTTTAACTTCCTCTTTTTTCTTCCTTTTAGTATGTACATTATCAAATTATCCACTATGTGGGGGAAAAAATTCGTTGGCGGAATTTACCTTGCTAGTTTTTTCTGTATTGGCGCAATTTACAGACTAGGTCTGTTCCTCAAAGAGATTATGAAGGGTTGTTAAGTATGGCCAGGTATAAGGATTGGCGGAATATACTACCGCCCCTCAAGACAATAGCTAGTTAATATTTTATAGGAATAAAAGGTTGTGTTATTTTGACTTTTGTGTAAAGGGCAAAGTTAATGTTTTTGGCTAGGAAGTCTCAAGGTAAGTCAAATTGGCAAGTAAGTTTAGATTAATTACGTCTCAAGGGTTGAACAATGGGGGTGCTCGAGGCGCGACAATGGGCCGAGCCAGTTTCTCAGAGCAATTCCCTCCGGCTTCTTTAGAGGGCATTATGTTCTCTAGTACTACTCGCTTCCCCTTGGATTTTTTAAGGTTAAAAAAAATAAGAAAAAAATTTTCGGTGGAAACAGTAGTGATACAAATGAGTCTCATTTTAAAATAATCAAGGATAAGACAAGCCTGCCCTTTTCTTTTTCGGGCCTTTTCTTTGTCTGGAATGGGAATTAATGAAGGTTGTCAGTGGTCTTTCTATTAAATGGTGCGTGTTTGGAACCGTCGGTTTTGTTAAAAAGGGGAAGGGGAGGACTAGGGGGGTGAGTTCATGGTGTACTTTAGTGCTGTGGATTTTTCTTGTGGATCCGCAATAAGCGGTAACGCAATTAGAGTCGGATCCGCCACCCGAGACGTCATTTAATACCCCCAACCCCTCTCGCCAACATTCAACCTCATGATCAATGGTCCAGTTCTTCCCATTTCAAACACCACATGATGAAAAATAACAACCCAAAATAGAAAGAAAAAAAAACTTTTATAATTTATTAAACTCACTAAAATAATTTCTTCACAATAACCTCATATCCAATTACTTGAAAGAAAAGTTATGAATGTTCTAAGAATCATTAGGTACAATATTTGATCCTGATTTTGTCGCAGTATTCACCGCACATATAATTTATTTAAAAACAAAAGCCATTTTTCTCTCTTGAAATAATCCTCCGTCACGATATGAACTGTAATAAATCAAATCGCGTACATTTTATTCCGCCCTGTATTTTTTTTTATACATCCGTAAAATATCGCGTATAAAATAAGAGAGAAGGAAAAAAATAATATAAAAGTGAGAAGAAAGTCGACAAAATTGAGATAATGTCCCTCGGCTGAATGTATTTTATACGAGACCTAACTCACCCCTCCCTTTATAAATCTCACCTTCACATAATTCCGAATCCATTTTCATCCAGGTCATTTCAAATAAATTTGTCTTCATTCGTGTTTTATAGGAGGCAATTTTATTATTTTTCTTAGGTTATTTTAAAAAAAATATCCAGACATTTCAAGCCATTGTTAATAATTTTAAACCCTCGAACCATTCCATTTTTTTTCTCGACCCCATGGGAACACTCTTTATGCAATCCATCTTTTAAAATAATTGAATAGTACACGATGCGTGAAAAAGCAATACATTGAATATTCATTATCTTCAGGCTAACATTCTGCGGCCCTAACGTATGCTGTACTTATTCATTAGGGAGAGGCCCATCTTTTACAATAAAAACCCGTTAAGAAGCGAATTTTCTCGAAATCCGATCTCGTATTCTTTCCATGAAAATGGAACAGTAATTATCAGAACCAAGTTTGTTTTTGAGTAGGTATGTATTCTATTTGATTACGAAGCACTCCTGTGACAATTTTCAACCATCTCAACCATTTTGACTTAATCATATTAGGTATACATCCATGACATCTTATCCTCTATTCCATTTACTACCGAAGGTGGTCTCGAATTTCTGTTGCATTTGAAAGTTTAAAATTTAAAAAAAAATGGGGAAGGGCTAGCTGACGGGGAATTGGGTAGTTGGTGGGAAAAGGATAGTTGGTAGGGAAGGAGGTAGGTAGGTAGTTGTCCGGAATGGGGCAGTCGGTGGGGAAAGGGTAGTTGGTGGGGAAAGGGGTAGCTCGTGGGGAAGGGGTAGTTAGTGATAAAAAGGTATTTAGTTTTGAAGCCTGTTCTAAACCTAACACTTTCAAAAGTGTAAAATGGAACGTTGGATCAGATTAGCGGAGTTAGTTCTTCGGGGTTGAATTTCAATGTTGAAGTAAATTAGTTGGAAAAATTACCGTCAGGTGGTAGCACCTGAAGACCGGCTTTTTAAATTTCGATTTCCCGTGTTTTCTCCGAAACTACTGAACCGATTTTTGATTTCTCAGTCTTATTCGTTCTAGGAAAAATTAAGTTATTTCATGATCTCTCCGAAATTCGTGTCCATAGGATATAAAAGGCTCTTTCAGAAAATATTTTTCAAAACAGTAAAAAATCGCACATGAATACATTGGTTTATGTATATTTTTAATGAGTTAAAAAAAAATTATTAAAAAATATTCATTAGATCCGGAGAAAAAGCTGGAAAAGTGAATCCACATGGTTTGGCACAGCCTGAAAGGGTATATGATGGGGAATTGGGCAGTTGGTAGGGAAGGAGGTAGGTAGTTGACCGGAATGTGGCAGTCTGTGGGGAAAGGTTAGGTGGTGGGGAAAGGGTTGGGAATCTAATACCTAATTGGAGAGCTGGTAGGAATTTGGTAGTTAGGTTGGGAATAGATTTGTTGGTGCCTCGTTGGGAAGAGGGTAGTTTAAACAAGGTCGGGACTAGGGTAGTTTCAAAAATAGAATTCCCCTTGAAGAAAAGTTGCGTGGGTGTAAAGCTGATAAACATTGGTAGTCCAAACTCTAATTAATTAAATGAACTAAATCCTGATTAAATCGTCTAAAGAGATACTTTTCGCCTTCTTATCTTTTAATTATCTCAACATTCATGCTTTGGATACAAAAACGTTACCTTCAAGTCTTAAAATAAAGAAATAACAATATTTTCTAATTACCTTCATATATTTTGAGGCAATCAAGTAGTCTATTAGTCTAATGTGAGGAAGACAAACTAATTTAGAGTTAAACACTCATTTGCATGGGTGATCACTTTGGACACAATCACGCAATTTACATTAGATGAACGTTTAATCTTATTATTAACGAATTTAATTTTGTTTTAATATAGGAAAAATGAAAGCCGCCTTTTTAATAAGTCAAAACGTAAGGTGAGTCAAAAGCAGGTTCGCCTCCGGGGTCTACGCCTGTCAACCTCTCCAAAATTTACATCCTCACATCACAGCCACTCCTCGGATAAATTAAGAATTGCCTTTTGTATGCCCAAAATGAAAAACAATGAGCCAACCTAATTAAAGCAATTTAGAACATTTGAGGGCTTGTTGTAATTTTTGCTATTGGCAATTTTTAAATTTTTGAGCTTTAAATTGACCAATTTTTAACATTTTGGCAAATTTGCTTTCAACTTTTTTTTTTGGCTGGAGTCTATTTTTTGGTTTTTTCATATCAACAAGTTGAAAAACGTGAATAATTTATGGGCTGTTAATTTTTTTTTCCTGGGAATGCATTGCGCGAAGTTGAGTTGACATGGCCTGAGTGGGAGAGGGTGGGTGAGTCTGGAAGCGGAGCCGCCTTTTCCCTCTTTAGTCTGTTCAAAGCCTCCCCCTAAGCGTCATGTTACTCGTTGTGCTCACGTTCATCGTCATTCCCGAAATGTTCCGACAAAATTGGTCATCCTATTGATCACAAAGGTAATTTTTATCTTATATCTAAGGTTAAAATTAAAAAAAAAATTAATTAAAATTGCTTCATTTTTTTTAAAAATTGTGATTTTTTTAAACCCAAATATGACCATTATAGTAATGAAAAGAATTTTTTTAGTCGGAGTTTTTGGTATTTTATCAAGACTGTCGACATCTTGTCATCACGAAATTCCCCACCTCCTACTTTTTTTTTACGACCTTCTCTCTTGTTTATTTTTGAGGACACCGAGGGTGGATTATTTGCTTTTGAAATGAAGATTCATCTCTTCCATCCTTCTTTTTATTCTTTAAAAAAGAACCTAATATTTTAGCTTTTATTATTTTCTTTGCTTCGATGAATGTATCGGGCAAACTTGGAATTGCAATTTTTATAAGGTCCCGATCAATCATAGGGGCGACCCAGTTTTTCGGACAAGTTGTAAAAACATATTTTAATAAAATATTTCGGTAAATTTTATAGCTAAAATTTTTTTATATTTCTCTTATTAGCACAAAAATTACTCGTAGGTGCCTATAAAAAATTAATTAATTAACCAAAACCTTAATATTTCTCAAAAAACGTTTTCAAAAGAAAAAAAGGTATTTGGGACCCCCTTTATAACATAAATCAAAGAAAGAAACTAAAAGTTAGGCCAAATAAACAAATCGGTCTGGAATTAGAGTTTTGTAAATAATTCGTCTTAAAAGGATGGAGAGCCAGAGGGCGTTAAAGTAAGAGATTCAGTTCACCCGAAAAACCGCTTTTCCTCCCTCAAAATCTGAATTCTTCCCCCTTTTCGTTCGCGTTAAACGCCCAATTTTTTCACGTCCTTTTCAGTTTAACCTTCTGGAATAATTTTTTTTTTTTAGCTACAAATAAATTATGACCTAAAAAGGGTCAAAGTCCTCCTGAAAGTTTTATTATCTTCAACCCAGTTTTGTCGTCTAAAATGGGCCAAAATTCTTGCCAAAAGAACATGGTTAATGTAAGCTACGTAGGTTCGAATCCCACATGAGGTTTTTTTAGCGGATTTCCGTAGGAAAGTAGGCTATTGAAGAGGTCGTAACGGCAGCTCCCAGGCTAGAGGCTTATATATTCGTGATGAGGAAAAAAATTCTTTAAATTCCATGTTGACCAATAAAAAACTTAAAGCACCTTTTTCTAACAAAACCCAAGTTCGTCAAAACATTAATAATTATTGAGGTTAAAACAAAGTTTTAAGTAATTAATTAATGCGGTATTGAATGTTGAAAAGCGATTTTGGTTTCAGAAACCTAATAGACTCATTGAAGTTAAATTTGAAGTAGGCTACCAACATAAATCCTTCAGACAAATTAAATTACAGAATAATATTATAAATCGTAACAATTTATTATTACTACCTACCTGCTTGGAATACATTCCATTATTTTATATTATGATATTAAGATATTAAAACAATTTTTTTTTTCATGGGACCTCTTTGGTGTAGATGACCGATGACTTAAAATGTTGTTTATCTTACATTTTGTAATCCTTATATTTTCGTGATCCCCAGAACACCCTGATCACGAATATATAGGTCTCTAAGCCCGGAGCCACCATCGCACCGCAATAGCTATCTTTTGGAAATCATCTAAAAGTTATTTAATCCCCTCATCTGATATAAAAACATAAAAATTTCCTGTTATTCTATATAAAACTAATCTTTTAAGTAAGAAAAAGTATCATTTTCGTTCCTTTAAACGAGATTACCGAATTCCATCATAGAATTTTGTGGCCGGGGAAAAATAGGGTTGAAAAATGTGATGAATCGAAATTGCTATTTTATGGTTTTGGATTGAAAGAAAACATAAACGTGGGTTGAGTTATAAAAAAATCTTTAGAAAATTGTTCCCGTTAGATGTGAACTTCTTACGTTTTTTCTTTCAGTAAAGAAGCAATCATCGAAAAGTAAAAAGGTTCGATATGTTTGATGATACCTACGGGTCTGGAAGTGACGTTCGAATGTGATGAGATGGGAAAGTGTCTCAAAGGATGAAGTTCGAAAAAGGGACGTAGTTATTGAAACGTTGGAAGTTTCGTAGGGGATTGTACTTTTCTTTTCGCCATCACCAAGCTTAATTTTTGAAAAGACTACTTTGTACCAAAAGACTTCTTTTAGTCAAAAGGGATTTTTTCCCTCTCTCCCCCTTCTACCCGAAAGTGACCTTTTACATGGAAAGTTTTGTAGGATTATGAAAATACCTTCCTAGAGACGGATTTAAGGATCACCCTCTACATGAACTTCGAGAGTAAGGGGTTCCTCCTTGAATAAAGATTAGGTGATAAAAGGAAAATACTTGTTGCGCCTATTTTTAACCTATTTAGGCCCCCTTTGAGTACTTCTTACTTAAATGACTAATAAGGCTGACTAATTTTCATTCTAAAAAAGCCAAAATAAAAAGAAAAAGAAGCCATATATCAGTTAAAGCTCTAATCAAAGAAACTGTCTTCAAATAACAAGGCTAGAGGCGTTGAGAAAGATTTACGACGGGGAAAAGAAACAAAATAAATTTAATATCATCTAAGCGTTTTTGCTGCAAAATTGTACAAATAAAATCCTCCCCTAATGTTATTTTACACGGGAAAAAATTAATTAAAAAGATTTTCGATGTTTTTTCAATGTTTTTATTGAACCACAAGATGTTAAACTTTTTTCATCCTTTCAATGAAAACAATAACGGAGTTAATTAAATTGCTTCGGGACAAACATTTGGTTTTTAATATTTAAAAATAATTAAATGTAAACCAAGGGAAATAAAATAAAAACAAATATTGATAAAATATACTCAGGTAAAATAAAAAAATAAAACTGCCTCAAAAACCAATTAAACAATAAATAAATGTTTAAATTTCCCTAAACTGATTTGAGGATTTTTTTTTGTATGAAGAATGCTCAAAAATCAGATTTCGGAAGATTTCGTCCCAATATCTGGAAAAGGGTCCTCCTATGGTAAGATTGATTTTTATATCCCAAAACTTGAGATTCTGGTTAATTTCCCTAAGATTACTAAAAAACTATATTAAATAAAAAAAAAACCTTAAAATGATAGAATAGAAGTAAATTATTAAGGAGCTCTGTTGACATTATTGGGGCCCTTATATTTACTGGAGATGGTCATTAGTAGCCGGTTATTATAGATTCCAAAGACACAGAAGAGAATAACAAGGGAGTCCCTTCTCAATTTTCAACAAGCTCGGTTTTATGTTCACCCTTTTCAAGTTAATAAACCGTCATTTTCCTAGGTGCGGTCATAAAATATTTTTGAGGATTCAAGAAACCTTTGAAGCCCACACTAAAATTTAAATGAACGTTACATATGGAAAGGATACGCGAAGGAAAATAGTTCAAAGAATTTCGTCCCCAAGGTAAAATTCAATTGCTAGCTTTTCTTACCGAAACGTATAGTTTGACTGTGTAGTGTGACTGTAATCACACTTAAAAATGAAATTATACGGTTAAAATGGATTATAAATGTAGGCCAAGTTTCTATATGACATCTTACTTTTGTATTATTATTATTATTATTATTATTATTATTTTAAGCCCTAGAATATAATTAGATTTGTAGGCGCTTATTGCTAAACCCTCGTCATTTTGACGACATCTATTTTTTTGGACGAATTTTATGATTTTTTAATTACAAGTAAAGTAAATTAAGATAAATAAGTATCTCTTATCACATGGGAACCTGAAATCCCCACCTCATAGCCGAAGAAAATACGCACGTTGTCGTAAAAGATACGAGGGTTTACCATTCTAGGGTTTTATTTGGTCCCTCGTGGTAAAAAAATGGTGTTTTCAACGTATCTGTGTAATACAAGGTAAAGCCGCCTTTTGTGTCAGAGCCACCTCTCGTATCCGCCACTTTTCGTAACTCTCCTTAAGGGTGTGAATTCGCCTTTAAGACTTAAGACCACGTTAATGGAAGAACAAAGTTGATTACTAAGTTTGCCGACGTCCCCCAACCTCGATCCTCTCCCACATCCCAGCCGATGTCAAATTAACGTCTTAAGTGTACGGAGGCGGTTTACAGACTCACACGGCCCTTAATGGCCTCACTGTTTATGCACGGTCACGAAGAAATGGATTATAAATTGCAGCCTAAAGACTCTAAACATCCAAGGATTTTTCCATTTCATAATTTCTAAACATATCCAACTTCATCCCACAGCAGTTTTGGACTTCTCACACTAAAAAAAAAAAGTTGAAACCACCTACATTTAATTTTTTTTAAATTTTTTCTTTTTTGAGCAAAACAACCGACCCTAAGTAGGTAAAAAAATTTATAATTTTATTACAGGAATTGGTTGAAATTTTTACCTTATTTTGACCTTTATAGTGAGTACCTATGAAAAAATTGGCTACCCTGTAGAAATATTGCAAAGGTCTGAAAAAAATTTGAGAATGTTTTTTGGATTGGTAAACTTCAAGTCGATTTTTGAGGTTGAAGGAGTGATCTGAGAATTTTTTGTATTAAGCCAACTTCGATAGCACATGTAAAAATCTTTTTAACGGTATATTGAACAAGAAAATCGGTTAAGAATTAACGAACTTATGGACGTTTAAAGTTAACTGACACAAAATTGTGGGGCCGATTCTCCTTTCTACCCTCAATAATGATTTAGAAAAAAAAACTAACCTTTTCCAACAACTATTTTCAGACTAAAAATTGGTTTCATAGAAAACCGAATCGAATATCCAATATCTAGGAAAGCAAACTATAATTGATTGTTTCATGCAACTCTTTTTTTGTCTAGAATAATAAAAGAAATATTTGTGAATAATTCTTTTGTAAAAAACTGAAGTTCATTCATCCAATGTAAATAAATAAGAAGGGATATTCCCCTTTGACCGAAAACCCTATCGATCACCAATCTTTTCATATTCTGGTAATTTAAGTAATAAATTACCTAAATAAAAAATAATAATTGGACGTAATAAAACAGTCAAAATATAGTTTTCCTAACAAAAATTTTGATAAATTATTTAATGGAATTAATTTGAAGTGATAAATTCTTGAAGGAAATCGTTTAGAGGTATTCGTTTAATGAAATATTGTAATGGGTCTAAGGGTTTTCCACCGTATCCAATTCCGACTCATTTATGTTATTTCATCTTTTATTCAGAACCTCCGCCTCGCTTGACTTTAGACAGAGAGCCAACCTCTTTAAACACCCTTTATTTTCTTCAAGGTTTTTCTCCTCTGTACCTTTTTTTCCGCCTTACTTTTTTCTTTCGTTTTGACCCCTCCAGGAAAATCTTAAAAAGATGCTGATTGAATCGACGAAGGTGGAAAAATGATTTAGTTATAGTTCAAGTATGGTAAATTATTCACGTTTTTATTCGATTTCTCATCCCCGACGTGAGCCTTAAAGGCGCCCCTTTAAATTTTTTCTTACAAAAGCCTCCAAAATTGTTATCATTTCTCGCCGTTTTGGGTGAGATTTTGTCTTTTTCATAGAATATTTTACCAAAATATTTATTTCTTGTAAAAACACGAGATGTGGCTTTGGTGGATTACAATAAAAAAATTTTTTTAAATGATTATTTTGCAACATTTTTTAAAAACTGAAGTTAAACATTGAGATTTTATCCGGAAGATGCCTACTTTGGAATGGAGAAAGTTGAAGAGTTAATAATATATTTAGTATACTTCTCACTTGAAAGTAATCAACGCAAGTCCGTGTGCGGATTCATCAAACAAACTTCCCCCTCCCATACAACGAAATAACTCATCAGACAACTTCACCAACTCGCTCCTCTCTAGATAAAATCATTAAATGCCCTGTCTTTTAAGCAACGTGAAATAGATAAATTTTTGACCTATAATATCTAGAGACTTGTTTTCTTTAATTTTTTGTTCATCTAAAAATTATTGGCAATAATAAACGGTGTCCTCCATTCCTTAGTGATAAGGGGTTCCGTATAGACTAAACCAGAATTTCTCTGACGGTTTGTGGGTTTAGGCTATCTAGACCGTTTTATTAGGTTACATAGCACTCATGCCAAAAGAGTGGGAGTGGAGGAGGTTGGGAAGGAGGTGGAGGAGTTTGGAGGGGGTCTAGGATGTTGGGGGAGGTGTGGGAGGTTGGAAGGGAATGTAGTTTCTTGTGAAAAAAAAGTCAAATTCTAACAGAAAAGGGTTTTTCTTATCAAAAAAGGTTCAAAATTAGGTTAAAAAGGGTATTTTCTTGTCAAAAGGATCAAAATATGGCTGAAAAGGGTCTTTTAATGTAAAAAAAAAGGTTCAAAATTATGCTAAATAGGGTCTTTTCTTGTCAAAAACGGTCAAAATCCGTCTAAAAAAATGTTTTTATCTGTTTTAAAAGGGTCGAAAAGGGCAGGTTTTTGTCAAAAAGGGTCAAAATATGTCTTAAAAGTGTCTTTCTTTGTAAAAAAAAAAAAAAAAAAAAAAAGTCTTTTCTTATCAAAAAAGGTTTGAAATCTGGCTGAATAGTGTCTTCTCTTGTCAAGAACGGTCAAAATCTGTCTATTTTTTACTGGCCAAAAAGGGTCTAAATCTGGCTAAAACGGGTGGTTTCTTATTTATAAGGGTCAAAATCAGTCTAAAAAGTGTCTTTCCTTGTCAAAAAAGGTCAAATTCTGGCTGAAAAGGGTCTTTCCTTGTCAAAAAGGTTTTGACATCTGGATGAAAAGGGTCTTTCTTTGTCAAAAAGGTCAAACTCTGGCTGAAAAGGGTCTTTCCTTGTCAAAAAGGTCAAACTCTGGCTGAAAAGGTCTTTTCATTGTCAAAAAAGGTCCAAACTCTGGCTGAAAAGGGTCTCTCCTTGTCAAAAAGGTCAAACTCTGGCCTGAAAAGGGTCTTCCTTGTCAAAAAGGTCAAAACTCTGGCTGAAAAGGGTCTTTCCTTGTCAAAAACAAAGGTTCAAACTCTGGACTGTAAAAGGTTCTTTACTTGTCGAAAAAAAGGTCAAACTCTGGCTGGAAAATGGTTCTTTCCTTGTCAAAAACGGTCAATCTCTGGTTGAAAGGTTGTTTTCTTGTCAAAATGTCAAACTCTGGCTGGAAAAAGGTCTTTTCCTGTCAAAAAAAGGTTCAAAATCAGACTGAAAAGAATTTTTTCTTGTCTAATAGGGTTGAAATCTAGACTTTGTCGTCCCAAATGCGTAAAAAATCTTTGAAATGAGTAAAATCACGCATAATACGTGGTCACCCTACCTGGCCCTTTATTTGAATAAACAGAATGAGCAGAAATTCCTTCGTTCTAGAAATTGATGTTGGATTTTTGTTTCCAAACTGTTGAGGAGGTTTTTTTTGTCCGGTTCTCGAAAAATGATTCGGCCGGGACATAGGGTTGACAGCAACAGCTTCACTATGGTGTTCCCACTGGTTGGGGGCTCCTTCATTTATCATAAAGTGGGACAGTGAGTTAATGTCACCCCCTTCTCCAGCCAATGTTACAAGCGGAAACAAAGAAAGGAATCGGCGCGGGGGTGGTTTAAGTTCCAAGCGAACTGTTCCGCCGAAACTTTAGTCCTCAAGTCCCCCAGCCCCCCACCCTATAGTACAACACCCACCACTCACGTCAACAGGTCCTCCACATACCCCATCTACGTCATTTCAAGAAAACTTTTCTTTGTTCCCAAAGTAAAATAAGTCTCACAAAATAAACCTCTTATAATGAATTTTCTTAAAAAAACATTCTATTCTGTAAATGCAACATCTGAAAATTTTGATTTGTAAATTTGGAGCTATCAAAATGAGTATTTCTATGCGAAAAAACTTATAAGGGATATCAAGGAAAATTGTATTTGAGCCCGGAGAAGGTCAGCTATGTATCGAAATTTATCGAGGCCTTAATTAAATATTCGTTTGAGAGTTGTCGACGAGGATCCTTGCAAGCCGAACGTTTGCCTTCCCTGCGAGTGCTGTAAAGCTTTGGAAGCCGAAGTTGGTGAGCGTCCATCCCCTCCTCCTGTTCCCCGTCCCCCTTTATGTACTACGATCAAGTCCAATGGGGAATTCCACCCAAAGACATGGCTCTTCTCGAAACCATCAGGCAGGGAAAAGAACGAAACCGCTCCGCTCTTCTGTCGACTGTCCCCCTTGCAAATATTTAAAACGGCCTGACGAACGTGCTGTAAAAAGCCCCATCTCCAAGAAGATCGAACGCTTCCGCCCGTAGCGCACGAGGATCCACGGATACTTATTATTAAACATCAACCCAACAATTTTTAGCGGATTTTTTTTTATCTTTTAGTCGATTTCATGGACTTATTTTCGACATTTAGTCAAGTCAATCTAAGCCTGGGGTGAAAGAAAAGGTATTATGTTTATCTAC